>JABSTQ010004569.1:0-100689 GCA_013358835.2 Ixodes persulcatus | reverse complement strand
CTCCCTTCTCATTCACATGGCGAGGCAAAAGTGTGTTGAGGCTGTACACTTCCAGCACCTCTTCCGGAAAACGCTGCTTAAGATCTTCTACGACAGATTCCACAAGAGGAATGTATACATGTGCGCGGAAGTATGACTCTGCTGTCTGTGTAGGCAATTTTGCGCAGTTCATTTGTCGTTGGACTAGACGAGGCACATCTAGTTGGGCTCCCATATTCTCGGCAATTTCTTCTGCATGCGCGAAAATTTTCTTTGAAAGTCTTCTCGACGTTAATGGATTCCGCTTTTCGCTCAGGACGACGATTGTGTCTTTCACGATGTCCGAGGCACTGTAATTTCCAGATCCGGCTTTTGGAGCAACCGACTTAGGGGAAGCGTGACTGAGAGTACATCGTAGAGAGCTAGGGTTGCGATTACAAATTCGGCATCCAGGATTGATGTAAGCAGTGATCTCGCCTTGGCAGCCGAGCTTGGTTCTCGCCACTGCGAAACCGTTTCCAACGCCTTTGCGATGCTTCCCAGGCTCTCTCTAAACTGCAAAACAGCGTCGTGACGTTCGACCCAACGTGTGTCGCATAACTTGGTCAGCTGTTTGCCAAGCTGGAGTTTCAAAACGGCGTTACGCTTGGGCGAGGCCGTAAAAACGCAATGACTTCCCGCATTGTCCCGGTGGTGTTTCGGACACTTTGCACAGTTGATGTTTTGGATATAGAAAGGTTCAAGCTGTGGTTGAAGCAGGGGCATCGAACTGCATGCACGGCTACTTTTTGAATTTCCTGAATGGCACCGCAGAGCTCGGAGATCATTACTGAGCATCCGTCTGTTGCAATGCCTACACAGCCTTTGGGGTCGAGAGACAATGACCTCAGTAGACTTAGCATGATTTTTCCGAGCTTGGTACAAGTCAGTGTTGGCTCCAGTGCGTCGTCTTCGTCTTGCTCTTCCTCGTCGGACCCGCTGTCCGACATGGACGAATTCTGATTCTGATTTGAATCTTGAGGCTTGAGTTCTCGAGGATCTAAGAAACCCACAAAATATTCTCTGATCTTTAAATCATGTTCATACCTCAAAACAGAGATAGCTGAGACATGTGAGCCACGTCGGTGGTCTCGTCGAACATAATGCCATAATATTTGCTCTGTCGAACTCGTGCCAAGATCACGGACAGAACTTCGTCTCCGCAACATTCAATAAGGGCATTTTGAGTGGTTTTTCTTGTGAACATCTTCCTTCCTGTGACTGTGGAGAGATGTTTTTCGAGGGCATGGTCACCACATTTCACTCTGAAGCGCAGCAGCTCCTTGAAGTTTCCTCCATTCTCCGAACTGTCATTGCCGTTCTTCCCAGTGACCACTGGGCCGTCATCCCGATGTCCACGGAAGGCAATATTCTGCCGGGCCAGGAACACAACGTTGTCGACAATCGAGAGAAGCCGCGCGCGGTTTTCAGACACCTGCCGCATTCGCTGTGTATCGATCTGGTTTGCCACGACCCTTGCTGGGTCGCGACAAGTTTTCAGAAAAGCCTTGCCCGCTTCCACTGCTTCGATGTGATATCTAGCTTTGGAATGGGTTTCCAAAGCTCCATCTTTCCCCAGAAGCTTCGCGAATTTTTTCTAAGGCTCCGTTACAAGAGCCTGAAGGGCAACTGTCTTGTGTTTCCCCCCAATGTGCCCGGTGGCAAAAGAGGACAAAATTTGCAGAACAAACCTGCCTTGGCATCCGAGACAACCAGCCAAGGATATTTCAGTAGGTGGTCACTTCTGACGTACCTCCGATCGACTGTTTGTCCCTTGTTGTGTTCGGAGAAAGGGAAGGAGTAACCTTGCGGTGGCATCCAATGGCATTCGAGTAAGCCAACCACGGTGTGGTCGTCTGGCCTCGCCCCAACGAAGTTGCCAATGTCATATTGCAAACCAAAGTCAGCTGCTGGATTCCGAAGTGTGTGGACGGCCGGGGCTAGTGGGGTAGTTCCGTCAGAATTCTCGACCATGGGCGACGGGAGAGCCTCAATCGTGAGTTGTTTGTCCACGCCATCAGACTTCAAAGTGAGCTTCGAGTCGTTGCTTGCAATGTCTGCCTCAGTGACAATCTTTTTGGGCACAGCTTGGAAGAAGTTATGCAGAGTGGTACTTTTCTGCTTGGATGACTTTGGTGGACCATCTTCACTCTATGCAAAAAACACTTGTTTTACTAAACAGATAGAACCCATTCATAAGTGACGTAATTTATAAATACCACGAGTGACTGATTCAGCACTAATTACCAATATCAGCTGTGCAATCTTATGCGTCTCAAGCCGAAGTGTAAATGGAAGGTGAAAGTAGTAAAGGCTGCGTACACAAACACAAAGGAAAAATTATTACAAAAATTAGCTCAATATAACATACCAAGTCCCAAACGCTGGTTGGCTGGCAGTTCTTAAGCCATCAGTGTCCTTCCACCCCACAAAAAGATTTAGTGACCAAATTTCGCATAAATATTTTGATTATCCATCGACCGAAAGAAACGCCGCACAGAGTCTATGACTAATTTTTATGCA
Source organism: Ixodes persulcatus (assembly GCA_013358835.2). NCBI lineage: Eukaryota > Metazoa > Arthropoda > Arachnida > Ixodida > Ixodidae > Ixodes > Ixodes persulcatus. The sequence goes on along the minus strand of JABSTQ010004569.1, from coordinate 98,148 downwards.
TAGAAAGAGGAGGAAACAATTAATGTCTGCAGCGCGATGTTTTTTTTTATGTCGCTGTGGATGGTGGCAAAGAAACGAACAATTCACACATTCCATTTAGCTTTTCTTTTCCTTACTATCTATGTCAATTACTTTTTCAGCCTGCGTCACGGCTACCAACCACCTCATACGCGAGCGAAGTGCAGAAAATGCCTCGTTATAATTTGTCAAAAGAGCAACGTCATTATACGGACTAAAGTGCAACTCACCATTGTAGCGGCTGCAGAACTCGACTCCCGGTTACTTCATCCGCCTTAGGCTCACTTTGTCTCTGGAGGTCAACAGCACTTTCTCGTTACCCGAATCACCGTTTTTCCCAGGAGTGAACGTGTGAACGACAGGTCGAAAGCGCCGCCAGTAAGCTCGAACGTGCGCGTCACCACGTGCTCCAAGTCAATCGTCACTGAAAAACAGCGATCCGCGACGGAGAAGGGATGAATGGTGCAACACAGTAAAGAAGTCCACGTTAGGTTTCCCTCGCGGATCTTGAAGCTGCACTGTTCTCGGTGCTCTAAGTTACCCGACTGACTCCCCTTCAAAGTAGCCTGACCGACCGTTCCTGACTTGTGAAACGTGAGCGCTGGCATTCCCGAGGTACCTTCGCTCAGGCCCGGCCGCGCATGACCCAGAGCCCACACACGCACGCGTGTACACTGTGGTGACCCACGTTGCTCACCGCTCGAGAGAACTCGCCCTGCCTCGTGACCTTGCTGCGCTCCCGATAGACCGGTTCTTCCCACCCTCCCGCTTCGGGAGAACGTAGCCAAGGAGAGGGGAACGCCCGTCGCCCAAGGCGGGAAGCAAAAATAAACCAGTTGAGTTTTGGTATGCGCGCCTCGCTATCGCCATCTCAACAACACCTTGTTATGACCCGTCCCATCTCCATATGTGTGTGAGTGCGTGGGAAGCTTACCGAAGTATTTTCCTAGTCGTTAGGACCACTTTGGGGGAAGGATTAGCCCAGGCTTAGCCGAACGCTCGGGGCATTGCCAGTCTGGCTGGCGTCAGTCGCTTCCGGGGAAGCGCCACTCAAGGACTCCCCTCCCTCACGTCACGTGTCAACCCTTCGGACTTCTACCTGCGGCTGGCGCCGAGGCGGCGGAACGCGACAGTGTGTGTTGCGAGCTTTCCCGATTCTTCTCTGCCACGGTGGTGGGAGGTGGGATTAAAAGGCGCCGGCTGTCTGCGGGGGAACAATCCAGGGATCGTTCATCAGCCAATTCGAAGACCTTGGAACTGTTTCCCACCCCCTTCGTAGGATTCCAGAGTGGGGGATAATCGTCGTCTCGCCTTTCCCAAACGTTAAGCTCCCCTTGGGGGAGAGCTCCGCTGGTCCGACTGCCCTCGGTCGCTTCAGAAAAAGCACCGCCCACGGAATCCTCCTCTCCCTCGCGTGTCCACAGAAATCCCGACCGTTCGAGAGACGGTCGTCTTCGGTCACATATTTCGCTATGAAATAAACCTGTTAAGTTTTCCCGACTGAGTGGTTCGGGCGTTGTTCGTGAGAAAGGTTGGACGCCAGCGAGATTACCATGCTCCCCGAGAGACAAGGCTGGGCGTCGACACCTAACAACCTCCCCTCCACCCCCTTAGCCGAGTCTTGCGGTCATAGTCGACTTTTCCCGCCTCTCTTCGCCTTTCAATCAGTGGTGCCAATTCAGCGGCACAGGATGGCTCCACAGAGAGACGGAGGGAGCAGGGAGCCTCGATACCAAAGCCGCCGCCTCCGTACAGGGTGGAGAGACGCTTTGGACGAGCCCGCGCCGCAAAGCTGCTATCTTAGGTTCTGAACTTTAAACAAGCACCGCTTTCCCTTCGCAGGTACATTTCGCGTCTGGTAAACTTGTCCACTCATCTCTCTCCATTTTTTTTTATTAAATAACAAAGACGTTGCAAAGGAAAAACAGATGGCCGAATCTACTGTCCTGCTTCGACAGCACAAATTTAGTTTGCTGACCAAATAATCACTACACCAAAACCAAATATTAAAAAAAAAAATTCAGAATTATTTTTATTTTTGGCGTCTCGGGGGGGGGGGGGGGCGGCCGCCCCCCCCCCTAAATTGGCCCCTGGCAAGACAGTACGTCGCCAGCGCAGCTCGACATTGACCCTAAGCTCCCGGGCCCGAAAAGACGGCAGCTCATTGACCTCCACGCCAAATGCACCGACTTCTTTGCGACATCGTCGAAGGCACGACAAACCAACTGTTGCGAAGCACCGCATCATTAACGAGGACGACGCGCGCCCTGTGCATCGATCGCCGTACAGTGTCTCCGTAAAAGAAGGGGAGGTAATCCAGGAGCAAGTTCTAGAGATGCTGAACGACGGCATTATCCAGCCATCAAGCAGTCCGTGGGCCTCTCCAGTCGTACTGGTTAACAAGAAGAACGGAACGCTTAGGTTCCGTGTAGACTACCGTTAGCTGAACGCGGTAAAGAAGACGTCTATCCACTAAACCCGCATCGACGACACACCGGCTGCGCCACTCTCGATGTTTTTCATCGATGAACCTGAAGAGCGGCTACTGGCAAATCGAAGTCGACGAACGGCACCGAGAAAAGTCAGCTTTCGTCACGCCGGATGGCCTGTACGAGTTCAAGGTGATGCCTTTCGGCCTATGCACGGCGCCAGCAGCTTTTCATCGTGTCATGGACACCGTACTGGCAGGACTGAAGTGGCAGAGCTGTCTCGTCTACCTCGATGACGTCGTTGTGTTTTCTGGCTACTTTGACGAGCACTTGCGACGACTCCGAGCTGTTCTCAAAGCCATACGGACCGCAGGACTCACCCTCAAACCGTCAAAGTGTCGCTTCGCTTATGACGAACTGAAGTTCCTAGGTCACATGGTTAGTAATGAAGGCGTTCGCCCGGACCGAGAGAAGACTTGCGCTGTCGCAGCATTTCCAGCGCTGACAGACAAAAAAGCCGAGCGTAGGTTCCTTGGACTGTGTGCCTACTATCGGCGCTTCGTTCGGGAATTCGCAAGGATTTCTGCACCGCTCACAAACCTCATGAAGAACGCCGCGAAATTCGAATGGGACGAAGGGCAGCAGCAGGCATTTGACGAGCTGAAGCGACGATTAAAGACTCCTCTTGTTCTTGGACATTTCAATCAGGAAGCGGAAATTGAGATCCACACGAACGCAAGTGACGCAGGATTGGCGGGGTACTGGTTCAACTACAAGAGGGCACCGATCGAGTCATCGCCAACGCAAGTCGGACACTATCCAAGGCGGAGAAAAATTACTCCACGACTGAGAAAGAATGCCTTGCGGTCGTCTGGGCAATCACGAAGTTTAGTCCGTACTTGTACGGGAGCCCGTTCCGCGTAGTCAAGGATCACCATTCGCTCTGCTGGCTTGCCAACCTCGAGGACCCGTCAGGACGCCTCGCTTGATGTAGTCTCTGACTACAAGAGCTCAACATGACTGTGGTCTACACGTCAGGCCGCAATCACAGCGACGCCGACTGCCTCTCTCGAGAGCCCGTCAAAACACCTCCCGGCAGCAGCGACGACGATGAAGACGAGTGCTTCCTAGGCGCAGTTAACACCGACGACATGGCACGACGTCAACGAGACGATCCTGAGCTGCGCGCACTTAATAGAGCACCTGGAAGGGCGCGGGAGTACCATGCCACGCGTTTTCCCACGAGCCCTGTCGACCTTCCTCATGCGACAAGGTGTACTCTACAAGGAGAACTTCAGGGACAATAACTTGTCGTGGCTGCTGGTAATCCCGACCGACCTTCGAGAGGAGATTTTCCAAGGCCAGCCAAGACGACCCGACGTATGGACACATTAGTTACAGCCGGACACTTGCCCGTATTCGTGAAAAGTATTACTAGTCCAAGCTCCCCAAGACTGTTCACCTATACACGCGATCATGGCACGAGTGCCAGAGACGCAAGAAACCTCAGACGAGGCCGGCCGGACTCTGCAGCCAATTTCTCCTCCAACTGCACCCTTCCAGCAGATCGGAATAGATCTACTTGACCCTTTTCCACCGTCGACGTCGGGGAACCGCTGGATCATCGTCGCCACAGATTATCCCACGCGGTACGCCGAGACGAAAGCCCTTCCTGCAGGGACTGCTGTGGAAGTTACCAAGTTTTTCATCGAGTGCATCGTCTTTGGCACGGCGCTCCCGAAGTCCTAATCTCAGGCCGTGTATCATCATTCATGGCCCAGCTGACGCAAGAAGTCCTTCGTCTGAGCAACACCAGCCATCGTCGCACCACGGCGTACCACCCGCAGACCAACGGGCTGAGGGAGAGACTCAGCGTTCTTAGAGAGTCTCAGCGTTGTTAGACGAATCTGCAGTCTTTTTGATGCACCAATAAATGACTCTGACATCGACGTCTGCCATCGCTTGCCAACGTTTAGGCAGGACATAAAAAAACATTATCGCACGTTGTGTCCTCCGCACAAAGAGGAACAAGGTCCTGGAAAAGGCCAAAAAGCATAGATTAACCACTGCGTCTCTTGATTATGGAGGTACTGCCTGACCCATATATGTCAACGAGCACCTCACGAGGCTTAACGAAAAATTACTTGGAGCGGCCATCGCACAAAAGCGTAGAGTGGGATGATGTTTCGTGTGATCAACCGGCGGAAAGATTTTCGCTCGCAAAAATGACACCGCTGAAGCAGTTCGATTCATGTTGCCTTGATGATGTTGCAAGTATTGCAAACTAAAAAAAAAGTTGAGATATCGGCTTAAATAGTAACCATGAAGTTTCAATGGCTGATACTTCGTCTAGATGCAAATATGTTGATCGCTCATCTTTTAACGAGGAATTCCAATGCTTCGAACCAAATTTTTCTGTCATGCGTCTAAATACGAGAAGCATAAAAAATAAGGAAGACAATTTTAACGACTTTATTTCTTCCCTATGCGTAAAGTTCGATGTTCCCTTGTTCGCGAAAACATGGCTATCAGCAAATGACGCAGCCCCAAATATTCAAGATTACAAGTATGACGGACTAGAAATAAAAAGAAAGGCGGAGAAGTGGAAATTTACACGAAACAAGCATAGAATTCATGACAAGTATATTTAAAAACACAGTTATTGCTGTAGTGTACCGCCCACCCTCAGGCAGCATGTTTGCTTTTTTTGAATTCATAGATGAACTACTCCGTTATGGGGGTTCAACCGGTGCCTCACTTTTGATACTTGCAGACGCTAACATAAACAAAACTTCTCAAGATACAGACGCGAGAGAATTTAGTGACCTCTTAACCCAATATGCTTGTGTACATCTGATCACGATACCTACTGAAACTGCGACTGCGCTTGACATCTGTCTAACTTAGAAGAAAAATATACTACATCAGGTGTCTTCATTGAAAATATTAGTGACCATCTGCCTATTTATTGTTTAAGCTCTGCTTGTAAAAGAAAACAAGACAACATAAAGGAATCATACCTTTTTAGGGAGATAAACTCGGAATCCTTAGCAAAATTCTATAGTCTAATAGAAAGAGTAGACTGGAATGCTGCATGTTCAGAGGGGAGTGCTGATGTAGCCGGTTCAATTTTCTTGAATAAGTTCAAAAAGTGTTATGATGAAGCGCTTCCCCTTAAAACAGCAAACCCCAGAGAAACAAAAGCCGAGAAAACCATGGGTCACTTCTGATATGTATAAAAGAATAAGTGATAAGAACAAAACGTATCGTGCATTCATTCAGACTCGTGATATAAAGCTGTGACATGAATTCAAAAATAAAAGAAACAAACTGAACTCAGAGTTAAAAAAGCCAAGCGTATGTATTATCAGAGAAACTTTGAGAGTATATACGACGACCAACGAAAGATATTGGAAACCATAAACGACATGTCAAACAGAAAGGAAAAAGAGCCTTATAGAATAACCTTTGGTGCAAGATAAGATTGTAACCGGCAAAGAAGCCGCAGATAACATGTATCAGCATTTCAAAAATGTAGGGAAGTACCCACTAGTACAGATAAACAGTAGTGGTGAAAACTTGAGTATAGATATCCTCATGGATTCTATAATGTTGTTCCCGGTATCACCTTCAGAAATTGATGAAATCATTAAAAAATCTAAAAAATGATTCGGCGGCCGGTGAAGATGACATTAAGCCCCAACCTATTAAATATGTAGCATCAATAATAACTCCGGTCCTGTCTAACATAGCAAATAAAATGTTACAAAGCGGAATTTTTCCAAACAAACTTAAAATTGCCAGAGATCATCCTGTCTACAAAGGAGGGGGAGTAAACTACATTAACAACTATAGACCAATCTCTTATTTATCGATATTTTCAAAACTTTTCGAAACTACTATAAAGAATAGGCTGGAACGTTTTTTTCAATAAGCACAATATTATAACATCTTCATATTATGGACCCCAAAAGCATAAATCTACGGAGCAAGCTCTTCTAGATATCAAAGACAAAATAATTGTAAATATTGAAAGTAAATTGTATACTTTTGGGCTTTTCCTGGACCTAAAAAAGCATTTGACACTGTGCAGCACGAAATATTATTGCATAAACTAGGTAGGTACGGTGTACGTGGAATCGCACATAAACTAGTAAAACGTTATTTAACCGATCGATATCAAGATGTAACTATTAATAAGATATCCTCCTCCCACTTAAATATACAAGATAGTGTTCCCCAGGGATCAATTTTATGCCCCTTAATATTTTTAATATATATAAATGATCTGACCAAAATATCTGGCCCGCAGGAAGTAATCATGTATGCTGATGATTCTAACACATTCTTTAGTGAAACAACAAAATAAATTATTTAACTAGCCGCAAACGCATATCTCTTAAAACTGTCACAATGGCTTCAAGGAAATAGATTGCAATTAAACTCAAACAAAACAAAATACATAATTTTTACACCAGTAAATAAACGGGACGCCGATAGTATAAGCATCAAATTTGAAGGCCTGGAACTGGAGCAAGTAAGCGAGCAAACATTTCTTGGTGTTTGGTTTAGTGAGGAATTGTCATGGAGTATTCATATTACCAAGTTAAAAGGTGACCTGTTCAGAATTGTAGGCACTCTGTATAAAATCAGAAATGTTATCCCGTGTTGGCTGCTAAAAATATGTATCACTCTTTGTTTCTTTCAAAATTAAGCTACTCAATTTTGGTCTGGGGGACAACAACGGACTCAAACTATAATAAATTAATAGTCCTTCAAAAAAGAATTTTACGTATGCTCGAGGACTACAAGGGGGATTACTGGAATCTACGTACGGAACCTCTGTTTCTAAAACACCACTTGCTTAGGGCAAATCAAATATATTTCTTTAAACTGCTTCAATTAATCCACAGAAATAGAACCTACTTAACGCCAGAAAGTGAACTAACACCAGTCTACGATATTCGACGACCGAAACGAAAAGTACCTATAATACGAACAAATTACGGACGACAAAGTTTAGCCTTCCAGACCGCTACAATTTTGAAGCGTGACGTACTCGAATTAAACGTTGATGTATCAATATCCCAATTTAAAAGAGATTGGAAAACAAATTTACTGTGCAGTGCTCTCACATTTTGTTAGATTCTGCTCGTCTTTCTTGAAACTGCAATCATATTTTGTTAGCAATGATCTCACCTTTCACGTTACTTCGTCTTTTGATCGGTCTTTTCAGTCTATACAAAGTTATTGTATAAAAATGTTATTTGTATTTTGAAGTTCTTTCTTTTTGTAGCTTCATGTTTTTCGACATAATTTTGTCAATATAAATGTTGTATAAAGTTGTGTAAAACTATTGTGATCAAGACTAGTGGATCATACCTCATTTATGAATCTAATGCTTATCTGTTTTAGTATGTCTAGGCTATGAAACTATATTTTGCAGTATTAGATTTTGCTATTGAACTTGTTGGAACCAGGAATATACCACCCAACATACTTTTTATGTACAATATTTACAAAAGAAATGAAACTGTCCTGGGCATCGCTAGATGTAGCCGCCGTACCGCTCGGTCGCCGAATCTCCAAGCTCGTGGTGTCTCGTTCTGTGTGCTCGCGCCGAGGTGCTTCTTTATCATCGTCGCGGAAGCACTACTAGCTCGGTTGCTACAGATTCCCCCCCTTGGACAAGTGGCCTGGGCAACATGCGCACTAAGTGGGGAGTGCGTTGGAGCGTTGTTCTGCAACACAGGGGTAGTAGTTGTGTCGAGGGTTGTGGTGAAAGCAGGTTTTAGTCGGTCCAGGGAAACTGTATCTCGACGTCCCTGTATAAGTACCGTATAAAACTTCGGTGTTCTGCCTATGACCTGGTATGGGCCATCGTATAGAGGTCTGAGGGGCTTCTTTACCGCATCCCGACGTATGAATACGTGTGATGATTGGGCGAGGGCAGGATGAACGAAGACCTGTCGTGCGTTAGGTTGCCGTGTCTGTACTGGGCGCAAAGAGTTCATGGCTTCCCGGAGCCGTTGCACGTAGGAGGTGGGATCCATTACACTTTGTGCCGTTGATGGTTCAACCATGTCAGCAGGGAGGCGAAGGGGACAACCGTACACGAGTTCTGCCACTGTACAACCCAAGTCGGGCTTCAGGGTTGATCGCAGACCTAGTAACACCACAGGTAGGTTGTCAACCCATGCATCGGGGAAGGTTTGTGCTCGGAGCGCAGACTTCAGCTGACGGTGGAGTCGCTCGACGAGGCCATTCGCAGCAGGATGATATGCTGTCGTGCGCGTCCGTACTGAGCCCAGAAGAGACGTTAATTCTTAAAATATCGCGGACTCAAACTGGCGCCCGCGATCGGTGGTGATTGTGGCAGGCACACCGAAGCGGCTGATCCAGCTGGATATAAAAGCGCGTGTCACTGTTTCAGCGGTGATATTTTCTAGTGGTACCACCTCTGGCCAGCGAGAAAATCTGTCGACGCATGTCAATAGGTATGAAAAATTCCGTGAAGTTGGAAGAGGACCAACAATGTCTAGATGGACGCTCTCAAAGCGTGTGGATGGAAGAGGAAACTTGCCAAGTGGCGTATGGGTGTGACGTTGCACCTTCGACCTCTGGCAGGCAAGACAACAGCGTACAAATTCCCGTATGTCGGCGTTGATTTTGGGCCATACGAAACGGTTCGTTACCAGCACTTGCGTTGCGCGTATGCCTGGGTGACAGAGGGAGTGAAGTGAGGAGCACACCGCATGACGCAGTTGGCATGGCACATACGGGCGGGGTTTTCCTGTCGAAGTATCACATATCAAAGTGATACCATGATCAGGGAGGGTTACCTCTTCGAGGACGAGGGACGTGCCGGTCTTCATGATGGATTGAAGTTCTTCGTCCTGTGCTTGAGCCGCAGCCAGTTCAGAGTAGGTGAACTGATCTTTCTCTGCGTTGAGGGCATTCAGCTCCAGACGTGATAATGTGTCTGCGACGGTGTTTTCTTTTCCTTTCACGTGTCGGATATCGGAAGTGAATTCCGCGACGAAGGAAAGATGCCGCAGCTCTCGTGGTGGATGATTTTGGTTTGATGACTGAATGGCATAAACCAGCGGTTTGTGATCCGTGGCTATGAAGAAGGCACGCCCTTCCAGGAAGTGTCGGAAGTGTTTGATGGCTAAGTAAGCCGCAAGTAACTCTCTTCCGAAAGTACTATACTTCCTCTCTGCGTCTTGCAGTTTACGTGAAAAAAATGATATGGGAGACCATATATTTGCGATCTTCTGCTGCAACACACCTCCGACCGCGACGTCTGAGGCATCGACCATCAGGCACGTTGGTGCATCTGGAGACGGGTGTACGAGGAGTGTGGCATTGGCGAGCTCTTTCTTCACGCTCTCAAATGCTATCGACGCCTCCGGGGACCATGGTAACGTTGATTTCTCTCCTTTGGAGGTGCAAAGCAGTGTCTCCAATGGCTGTAGAAGCTTGGCACAGTGGGGGAGAAAACGCCTGTAAAAGTTTACAAGCCCCAGAAATCGCCGGAGGGCGCGTTTTGTTGTAGGTTGTGGACAATCGGTGATGACTTTGCCCTTGTCTGGTAGTGGTCGGATACCTTGACAGTCAATCTGATGGCCAAGAAAGGTCAGCTCTGGTACACCAAACTGGCATTTGTCTACGTTTATTATAATGCCATACTCGTGTAGCCTGTCGAACAGCGTGGTGAGATGACGCTTGTGTTCCTCCGGGGTTTCGCTCGCTACGAGGAGGTCGTCGAGGTAGGCAAAACAAAAAGTCAAACCGCGGATGACCTGGTCAATACATCGCTGGAAGGTTTGGGCTGCGTTACACAGCCCAAACCGCATTGTGACGAACTCAAAGAGGCCGAAAGGAGTTGTTATGGCCGTCTTGGGTATGTCTGCAGGTTCAACCGGAATCTGATGGTAAGCCTTTATGAGGTCTATCTTCGAGTAAATGGTGGTATCCTTCAAAAAGGCAGTGAAATCTTGAATGTTTGGTATCGGGTACCGGTCAGGAATTGTAGCTGTGTTCAGAGCCCTATAATCCCCGCACGGTCGCCAATCGCCGCACTTTTTGGGCACCATGTGCAGAGGGGACGACCAGGGACTAGAATATGGGCGTACGACTCCGAGCTGGAGCATATGCTCGAATTCCTGCCGTGCGACCCGCAGCTTTTCAGGTCCCAGTCGACGTGGTTGGCAATGGACAGGCGGGCCCGTCGTCACGATATAATGAGTGACGTCATGTTTAGGTACCTCGCCGATGTTGTGCGGCTTGATGAGGTCTGGGCAATTCTCGAGCAGACTGGCAAATGAATTGGAAGGTGGCTTGCTGAAAGTGGGGCTAAGAGCTGGCGCTCGAGACGCAATACAAGAGACTTGTAGGTGTGTGGTCGCATCAATTAGCCGTCTTTGTGTCATGTCCACCCAGATGTTAAAGTTTCGAAGGAAATCTGCTCCAATTATTGCGTAGCTAACGTCTGCAACGCAGAACAACCACTGGAAACGTCGTCGGAGGCCAAGGTCCAACGTTAGTGATTTTTGCCCATGCCTTTTGATGGGGGAAGCGTTGACAGCTTGCAATGATGAAGTTTGGACGCGATTCCGGCGATCAAAAAATGAGGCTGGAATGATGCTGACCTCAGCGCCTGTGTTCACTAAGAAACGTGTGCCGACGATCTTGTCGTGGATGTGGAAGAGGCGACTGGTGGGCCGATATGGGTCGTTCGCCGCCACTAGCGATCGGCCGTCCCGTTTTTCTGGTTCCAGGAACAGGGTGAACACGCAACCGGCAGTCGTTGTAGAAATAGCTCACGGAGGATGGCGGCGTCGATGGAGGCCGCCTTGTCGCCTAGAAGATGTTGCAGGTGTCGTAAGAACTGGGTGGGTCGACGGTCCCCTAGCTCTTCTGCGCTGAGAAGCTGCTGAAGGCGTCGTTGTTCTGACGCGACGAGACGACTGACCAAGGCTTATTTGAGAACTTCGTAAGGAGTGTCACCGACTGGGGAAAGTAAAACTTCCCGCACCTCGGTAGCGGCTTGCGGCGGGAGGGCATCAACGAGAAGCTCGTATTGCCGGGCCTGGGAGGTTATGCGGTGCAAGCGGAATTTGTTTTCCACTTGCACGAACCAGAGCGCTGGATCCTCAGCCCAAAACTTCGGTAAAGTGAGGACCGAGGTAGCTGCGATTCCCAAGGCGGCGCTTGCTTGGGAGGCACTTGCCGGGTCTGCAGGCTCACCAGATTCCGTAGACATGGCAGAATCACGTCCGGGTCACCAATTATGTTGGAACCAGGAATATACCACCCAACATACTTTTTATGTACAATATTTACAAAAGAAATGAAACTGTCCTGGGCATCGCTAGATGTAGCCGCCGCACCGCTCGGTCGCCGAATCTCCAAGCTCGTGGGGTCTCGTTCTGTGTGTTCGCGCCGAGGTGCTTCTTTTTCATCGTCGCGGAAGCACCACTAGCTCGGCTGCTACAAACTTATATGAATTCAATGTATATGTACTCGATATGTAGGATGTGTTATACGTATGTTATACGCATAACACATCACATGTACGTATAACGTATACGTATAAGGCATATGTGTAATACGTGGTATACGTATGTGTTATACGTGTGTTATACGTGTGTTATACGTACGTAAGTGTACGTTGATGCTCGCTGCATACCAAGAGGGGTCTAAGGCCTTATCAGGCACTCGTGCCTTTAGCCTTAGACACCCTCTGCGGAACATGTATCCGCAGACACAAATAAGAAAAAAACAACAAGACCACCGCCTACATGATCTCCATATACGTCGACGTCAAGCACAAGACATGGGACGAGGTGTTGCCGTACGTCACATTTGCCTACATCACGGCCGTGCAAGAGACCACCGGGGTGACACCCTTTCAACTGGTTCATGGTCGCAAAGTAACGACAATGCTGGGCGTGATGTTACCCCACGAACCGGGTGTCGATAGAAGCGACGACGCCCAGGTGGTTGCCCAACGGGCAGAAGAAGTCCGTCAGCTCGACAGACTCCGGATTAAAGTCAAACAACGCGTCGACACTGGCCGCTACAGCCTTCGTCGTCGCGACGTCCACTTCACCCCCGGAGACAGGGTATGGGTCTGGACTCCGATTCGTCACCGTGGTCTTAGCGAGAAACTCCTGAAACGGTATTTCTGACCCTACAAGGTACTTCATCGACTCGAAGGTCTGAACTACGAGGGAATGCCCGGCGGAACAAGAACATCAACACACCGCCCACCACGACCTGAAGTCGTCCACGTCGTGCGCCTGAAGCCGTACTACGCACGACAGGACTGTGGACCTTATATGTTCCAAATGACTCTTTAGTTTACCGTTCTTTTTATTGGAATTGTTTTGTTTTGTGTTGCATCGGGGCGATGCATTTCTTAAAAAGGGGTAATGCCGTGCGCGCAGCTGGAGCGTAGGCAGCGCGCGCGTGGCCTAACGGTTATTGCTGCCTGCCTCCCACACGAAAAGCCAGGGTTCGATTCCTGGGAGCGACGCATCTTTTGATTATTCCTGCAATTCGGTGTTCTGGTCAATTCGAAAATCCTGTTGCGTGTTCGAGGTCCGAATGTTCTACGCGTCGTACCTTCTACGCTGATCGTTCCGGAAGCCCACGCGTGTACATAAGGGGCTTCGCGTGGCGAGCCAAAGTCAGTTTCGCCCAGCATTCGATCCTGCTGCGTCGCCGCCTTCGACGCCCGCGACGCTCTGTTGGAATCTTTTTTTCCTTTTTATTTTCGAGCACAAGTTCACCCCAATTAACGTTTCAGTTTTCCCAGTTATTTTATGTTTCACCTTTTCATTCGTGACAATATTCACTGGCGGCATAGCTGTGTGCGCGGCTGCTGAGCGCGTGCTCAAAGCGAGCTTCAGAAGTGCTTCTGCAACGTGCATTCCGCATCATCAAGATTGCCGAGTTTAGTACGCTATTAATTTATCTCATTCTAAACATGCGCTCTCAAGATCGCCCTGAAATATGGCGTCCTGGTCTGCGTCTTGCTAAGAACAATCTCACACCGGCACCGGCACCGTTAACTTTTGTTTAATGAGCGTCTCAGTGAACCTTCTTTCATCCATGAAACCGGGTACTGATCTTTCCCAAGAGTCTCCAGGTATGTTTTAGGCTCTTTTTGTCTGATTGTTTTTCATTTAATGAGCGAAACGATAGAGCACTCCCTAACGGGGATGGGACGTATCTACTCGCGCCTTACATTTTGCTCCTAAACGTTTATCAAATTAATTTTAGTTTTTGTCTGGAAGAATTGATTGTTTTGAAAGTGAATAAAAAACATAAAAAAATTAATGCTAAATTTTGTTTTCAAGGCATTTTTACTAAACATATCTTCAAATATCTATCGCTCTACATTTTTTTTTCAGACCATACTCCAAGAGCAGTGAACAGGAGGCGCCTCGCCCGGCATGCTAGCGAGCGCGGCTGGTGGCCAACCAGGGCAACTTTTGAAAGGCCATGTCATCGAGCGATCGGATACTAGCGCTGCGTCAGAGTTCGGAACTGCGATCGGAGATTCGAGCTCGAGATCGGGTCCTATGATCGCGGAAGCCGGCCATCTCAGAGTTGCAGACATTCCCATTAAGATGGCGCCACTTATCAGATCAAACTTTATTGCCTGGTGGTTTAACGCAATGAGGTTGATTTAGGCAATGTTCAAAATGTATTTTTCCTGCTCGTAAAAAAACGACTTCTTCGAACTTTGATTCTTTTGTTGTCGTAGTTAGACGCTACGTATAGGCTTAAAGTATGTAGTTTTAGACCAGACAGCTTTTGGTTTTCGCTTTGAAAACTGAATATTCTATAATATTCTAAAAACTGGCAATTATCAATATTGCAAAAACAGATTCACTTTTATGAAATATTGTTTTAAATTTTATTTGTTTGTTGTGTAAGTTTTTTACTATCTATAACCGTTAAGTGTTTTTAGACCGACCACCTTTCTGAGTTTTATTTCGTTGAATACTGAACATTTTACATCTGTAAAACGTTTTGGAGGAAGTAGTGAACTTTTTTGTAAAAATGAGTCGTTTAAATATGCTTTGGTTGCCTTACAACTAATTCACATAAGTTTTATATATTTATATAATGCAGTGTTTTTTTAATGTAAGGGGAACTCAACTTTCAATGGCATTTGAATCTCATCTGCACACTTAAGAACACTCGGAAATGCCTGAGATATTGTATTGGATAATTCAGAAGAATACAGTGACCTACTGATAATGTTTATTTCGCTGTCTCGTTTAAAAACTTTTTATATCGTTCCTTACCCCTTGTAATTCCTTTAAAAAAATCGGTGTCGTCAGATTTGCAAACAAGAAATTTTTATTGCAAAAATATCTTGGAAAGGGTCCCAGGTAGCTCGCCAGAGGAATGCCCAACTTAGGCAAAGGTCTGGTAAACATAAGGGCCCAACTTTGGCGCAGTTAGGTTTTTGCACCATGGCAATCATCAGTGCCAAAGTACGGTGCCTTACTATAGCCTTAGTTGGGCGATCCTACGGCATGCCAAAGTTTGGCTCTTCTCTGGTGCGCCAGAGGAGTGCCAAAGTTGGTGCCATTCTTGAGCCATAACTGCCAAAGCCACGCCGAATTTGGGTATTTCGGACATGCCAAGTTTGGCCTTTCTCTGCTCCGCCACAGTTCTGCCAAAGTAAGTGCCAGACTTGAACCATAACTGCCAAAGCAACGCCTAATTTGGGCATTTCGGCCACACCAAGTTTGGCTTTTCTCTGGTCCGCCACAGTTGTACCAAATTAAGTGCCAGACTTGAGCCATAACAGCCAAAGCAATGCCTAATTTGGGTATTTCGGACATGCCAAGTTTGGCTTTTCTCTGGTCCGCCACAGTTCTGCCAAAGTAAGTGCAACACTTGAGCCCTAACTGCCAAAGCAACGCCTAATTCGGGTATTTCGGCCACGCCGAGTTTGGCCTTTCCCTGGTCTGCCAAAATTGTGCCAAAGTAAGTGCCAGACATGAGCCATAACTGTCAAAGCAACGCCTAATTTGGGTATTTCGGACATGCCAAGTTTGGCGTTTCTCTGGTGCGCCACGGTTCTGCCAAAGTAAGTGCCAGACTTGAGCCATAACTGCCGCAGTAAATCTTAATTTGGCGATTCG
The DNA here is from genome assembly GCA_013358835.2 of Ixodes persulcatus. Lineage (NCBI taxonomy): Eukaryota > Metazoa > Arthropoda > Arachnida > Ixodida > Ixodidae > Ixodes > Ixodes persulcatus. The sequence continues at coordinate 82,526 of JABSTQ010004569.1, read as the reverse complement.
GGGTATGCCGAAGTTTGGCTCTTCTCTGGCTACCCACTGAAGTGCCAAATAAGTGCCAAAAGTGGCAAAGAAAGCAGAGAGGCCTGCCCGAGTTTGGAATATCTCTGAGAAGTGCTCCTTCATGCGCCCCAGAGGAGAATTAAATTAAATAAGCGTTGGGAACACGATGGTCAGATGTCATCACCTCCGTTCCCAAGCAGCACGGCAATACTTTGCATTATCGTGCCAGTCCAGTTTTGCACCACCGTTTGATATCCGGCAGGTATTGCCGTACAGCCGTTTTGTCCCGGCCTAGCGTTCGCGCAATATAGTGCGAATACTCTGCGATGCGTCTGCTCCGTATTGGCGGAACGTCGTGCAAGTATGTGCACGTTGCATATTAATTGCTGCATATCCAATCACATATACGGACAAGCAAAATGTTTTCGATCACTCCCAGAAGTTTATTAAACTACTATCATTACACACAGTGCATTCTCGACATATTTACAAAGGTCACACTTCTCTGTAAAACGAAAAGCAAATTATAAAATAAAACTTAACACTGTCCTCATGCCAAACAAAACTCATCACACAAAAAACCGCGGAGATTGAGAGGAAAGCAGGACTACTATCAGAAGCATGCTTGCAGTGTACTTTCTAATAAAAGAGCGATATCATGTAATCCTTGATAGATACATAATCCATATCAGGCACCCCACAAACACACTCGAGAAGGAAGGTTGCGCACATTCAACTGACGTCTCGTCGTCGGCGAAGAGCAGTTTTTGTCGAAGCGTATCCAACAAACACATCACAAGAATTCCACGAACTCCGGTGAAAAAATGGCTATTACCGAAAAATTGGCATGGACGTATTCCGGCCGTTTACGACGAAAACTCACGGCCGCGTCTGCAACGCACAAAAGCAACAGAACACTGAAGAACGCATTTCAAAAACCGGACCTACGTGGCCCGCCTATTTATAACTAAGTAAACGGCGAAAACAACAGCCCCAGAGATCCCATCAGCGTGACAAAAAGAGTCACGCGAAAAAATTTTCGTCCAAACGTTTTTGTTCTACGCGCCCGACGCAGAGAGGTCATGCGTTTCGCTCCACCCTTTTGATTTGCTTAAAGCGGCTGTCGCGCTCGCTGACAGCCACACGAAGACACAAAAGCAGGTGGGGAGGATTTGCAAAAGGCGAGGTCGAAGGGGCATCAACAACGCAGCTAAGCTTCCTCGGCATTTTCGACGCTTTAGAGTAAAAAAAAACAAAAAAAAACGCAGACAACTTATAAAAAAAAAAAAAAAACTGCGGTACAGCCAAAGCTACAGGGGAGAGAGTGTATCCCGACCTGTTCAACAGTAGGGAAATAAAGGACAGGGAAATCCCAGCCCTTCTCTGGAATGAAATTGAATGGAATGAAAGGAAAGACCGCTTCTGCCGGTGTCCTTGTCGAATTGCCTAGTCTGTCAGCGTTCGGCTTCCATTGTGGGCCTCGGTAGTAGCCACCCGATAGGCCTCAATTATTTCTCTCCCGACTCGCTCGCAGTGGCCTCCCATGGCTGTCGTGCCGGCGAAATTAGGAGCGCAGCCGGGACATTTTCTCCCGTGAATGACGATCCGGTGCTGAGAATCCGAAGCAGCTCTTTCGGCGTCCATTTGACGTTCTCGGAGTCAGTCGTTGAAGCATCTCCCAGTTTGCCCGATGTACCTGGCCCCGCAGGACAGGGGGATCGCGTACACTTCCTCCGCTTCCTCTCCTTCCCCCAGGATTTCCCTTTCCCGTAGTCCCACGGAGCGGGCGGGCTTTGAGCTTGAAGCCGAAAATAAATGTTGTTGAAGTTGAAAGATTGTCCTGTATGTATCGTCCCTTATGTGTCTCCACTGTCAAAATGTTTAAAAAGTACCAACACGCTAAATTAAAACAAGTTCCGGGATTTAATTTTAATTCTCCAAGTGTGATGCGGGAGCGGCGCCACGGAGCCCCGGTCGTTTCCGGTCTTTGTTATCGCTAGGATTTGACAGTGCTCAATCACAACGCAAGACGCGCACAGAGCCACGCTCGCTTTTGCAATGCGCCGCCTAATAAAAATATCTGTTGAGGATACGTGCGCATATCAGTCTCGCGCAGCGCTAGCTCGATGGCAGCACTTTCTGTAAAGGCGCATTCACACCGAGGATGTAAGCAGTCGCGCCATGCGACTAAATCGCATCGCAAAAAAAAATAATTAGATGGTCACTCTGGCGTGCGCGATGAGCGAGTCCAACGCCTTCGTTGACGAGTCGCTTTTCAGAAACTCTCGCACCGAACGCCGTTGAGTGGCTCAGCCTTTCCGCGACTAGATCTCATCGCAAAACGTCGGGTCAGCAAGCGACTGCTCAAATCGCGTCGCTTTTCGCCCGCGATGCTCGCTTTTGCAATGAAAGTTATCGCGCGAATAGATCGCATCGCCGGTGTGAACGCGCCTTAATGTCGAACCAGTCTCACGGCGCGTCCCGATATTGGCGTTTGTACCTACACGCGAGTACAACATCTGGCACAATTTGCCTTTGCAATGCCTGGTTCAGACGCGTCAAAACGTTCAGCCAACATTTGAAGTGGAGAAATCAAGAGACACTCAAAATAAGATAAAGTGGCCAGCCGAATAAAGCTTGATGTCTATTTAATTAAGATGAAGACCACCCGCGTACATCAAACACCTATTCAGTCGAACTCCAAGGCAGTCGGCCTAGTTCTGGCACTTGTTTGGCAACTTTGGCCCGTAGCTGCCAGACGACAGCCAAACTATCGGGAAGCGAAGCCTAACTTCGGCACTTGTTTGGCGACTTTGGCCCGTAGCTGCCAGATGACAGCCGAACTATTGGGAAACGAAGCATAACTTTGGCACTTGTTTGGCGACTTTGGCCCGTAGCTGCCAGATAACAGCCGAACTATCGGGAAGCGAAGCCTAACTTTGGCACTTGTTTGGAGACTTTGGCCCGTAGCTGCCAGATGACAGCCGAACTATCGGGAAGCGAAGCCTAACTTTGGCTCTTGTTTGGCGACTTGGGCCCAAAGATGCCAGATGTCAACCGAACTACAAGGTAGTAAGCCTAACTCGGGCACATCTGTGGTGATTTTGGCCTGAAGGTGCCAGATGACAGCCGAACTATCAAAAAGTGAAGCCTAACTTTGGCATTAGTTTGGCGATTTTGGCCCAGAAATGCCAAATATCTGCCGAACTACCGGGCAATAAGCCTAACTCTGGCATTTGTTAGGCTATTTAGGCCCAAAGATGCCAGATGATAGGCGAACTACCAGGCAGTGAAGCCTAAGTTTGGCACTTGTTTGGCGAATTAGGGCCAAAATACCCAGACTGTTGCCAAGGGAGGTTAGGTTTGGCTCTACTTTGGCTTCTGTGGGCTTTTCAATGCCCTAAACTCCCAGACAAAAGCCAAGTTTCGGCCCAGAACTCGGTGCTACCTGGGGTACTATTACATCACCAACAACACGCAGTGTTTTAGAGCGAATTCGTGAGGCTTTAATTTTGACCTGAAGAGTTTTGCGTAGAATCGACCCTATAAGCACCAGTCGGCTTCGTCAATTACTTTGCGTGCATTCTCCCAGACCAGGTCTCCAGCGGTGTCCACGTCTCTGCAAGTGGTGGCTGATCAAAAAAGCGCCAAGGCGCAATCTATACACCAAAGAGGTCATTCAGGATAAGGAATCTTATACAACGGAAGCAGTTAACTTTCTCTGCACAATGCCTCTGAAGGGAGCTTTGCCCCATACATTTAATTGGGCATTTGCACAAAGCAGACATGTACACGTTACCCAAAAAAAGTAACTAAATACCGTTACTCGTTACTCGCTCAAAAAGTAACTAAATACGTTACTCGTTACCGATTCTCAAAAGGAACGCGTGAGTTACCTCAAAAGTAACGAGTTACTTTCCACGTTACTTTGACGACCAAATACACAACTGTTTTTGTTTCATGGTTTATTGTTTTCTTTTTAGTAGTCATTGCCCTTCAGCAGCAGCTGCCTGTAGAAGTTTTCATCAGTTATGTTTCCCCGCGTCCTTGAAAATACATCTCCGGCGACGCTGAAGAGTCATTCTACCGACGCGCTCGAAGGAACGGCAGTGTTGTGCTTCAGGAAGAGCTGGTGAATCTTCTAGAACTGCGCCTTCATTGAGGACAGCGGGTAATGGGTTATGTGCCTCCCCGTGTTTGCAACCTCCGGGTTTACATTCGGTCCGTACCCGTCTCTAGAAGGTTCAACCAACGAACCTGATTGTGCTCGCTTGGTGAAGGACATTCCCAGCTGTAGAGTTCAGTACAACAACGTTTATCGCTGGACACGTCAGGATCGAACCGTTCGACTGACGTGTTCAGCGATATACGTTGCTGTACTGTCATACTGGTTAGTTGTTTTTCGGGTTGCCCATCTGCCTTTGTCACAATAGACGCATACTCAGGCTAGAATAAAAACAAGGCCGTTTAAGCGGTGTTGTACACGTTACTCCTCAAAAGTAACGAGATACCGTTACTCGTTACTTGGCCTTCAAAGTAACTAAATACCGTTACTCGTTCCTTTTCTAAAAAAGTAACTAAATACGTTACTCGTTACCGAAAATAGTAACTAGGTACAAGTAACTCGTTACTTGTAACGCGTTACGTACATGTATAGCACAAAGACACACGAGGCCCGACTGCGCTTCGCGGTATCGCAGGAGCTTTAGGGGAGAGTGTTCTGCGGTCAGTACTTTATTTATTCCGTACGTGACCACTTGGGGTTTGGGGCTCCATTACGGCCTCTTGAATTGCCAGTATTTATTGCATCAGCGTGCTAGGTCATTTTCCGTTAGCAACCGTGTCTTAGCCGAATGGTCACAACAAAAGAACGGCCACAAAGTAATAAATGTGAGGGTGCAAATGAGCTGGTGTAAATTAAACAAGATTCCCGAACCCCGAGACATTAGACAACGCCAAACACACTCAAAAGTATCAAAATCACATCCCACTAAGCAAAACGACTGGTAGCTGATTGAGAATTGGAGTTTTTTTGGGAGTCGTTAATGTTCGAATCCCCATTTAAATATACCCACTAAATGTTCAGAATGTGAAAATTTCTGCTATTATGCCATCATTGTAACTCATCATTGTTTGAGAAACTGAAACGCCACCTGCGCAGGCTGAAGCGGGATTAATCATGATGGGTAATTGGGACATATATATAAAAAAAGAGGACATATGGGGTCAAATCTCAGGATCTAGCACGTTAAATATCCCAGACAGTGGCAGCAGGGACAGTATATATGTTCCGACACGAAAAATGAGTATATGTCTCACTGGAACGGTTGAATGTCCTAGCAGATGGCTAGCATGGATTAGTTTTGTTATCAAGGCATTCAACCAATTCTATATTTTGCTAAACGTTATTTGTGGAGTGCGAGAATTTGTCCTGTACATCCCGGCCAGAGACAAACCTGGGAGCATTGTTTAAAGTTTACTTCGTTCGTGCACAAACTTTTAAATATAAATTGCGCGCTATTTACGCAAAATAATCAACGTTTTTGAAACACGTGAGATCCATTTTCTTAGATAGGAAGCAGTACACTCGGAACGAGGTCTATAATAGCGTTCTCCAGTGGCAGCTATACAAAGTGGTAAATCGAGAAGATGTGCGAAAAGCTCTGGTAGTGGCTGCCATTACCGATAATTGTTGTGCTGCGCTTCTGCGAAGCTTGGCAAAGAAAGAACGCTACGCAAAGTGGTGTCCAGTTTTCTTCATTTCGATTTTGTCTTCGAGTACTACAATGTGGTTCCGAATTCAGCACCAACGCACCCTTCAATCAGCGCACTGTCCGCTCAACACAATTAGAACGACGAAGCGACGGACGTGACAGCACTCCGCGCGCGGGAGGTGGGCGCGCCGACGACATACACTAGTGTGTCTCAACTCCGAAGTTCTGATTCGTTCGCTGGGGCCGTAACTTTAGCCTTTTGCCAAGTTATTGTTAAACGAGTCGCACACGACCGCACATTGGTCAGAAGAGATACCAAGCTCAAAAAAGGGTGGGGGGGTAAAGAATAGTTACCATAGAAGGTAATAGATGCGTGCCCATGGCTGAACCGTGACAAGCCACGTCAGGATCGTGTACATTGTTTTTTTTTATAATTTACATATTAGTGGCAAATAGCGGAAGAAGAATCCGCCCCTTTAGAAATACCTACAAATCAAAACACTACAGCTCTCATTGCCTTTCCGTTTTTTAGAGCGCAGCTCTTAGGCGCCCGTTTCCGGCTTGAGCGGCGTCGCGGTCGCCGTCGCCGTCGCCGTTGGCGTAACCGCGCGGTGCATTATGGGAAATGTCCCATAATGCACCGCGCGAGCCCCCCCCAGGGTCACGTAACCTCGGGGGGGGGGGTCACGTGACCCCTCAGGTCACGTGACTCTCCCCCGAGATCACGTGACCCCCCTCCCCCCGAGGTGCATTATGGAAAATGTCCCATAATGCACCGCGCGAGCCCCCCCCCGGGGTCACGTGACCTCGGGGGAGGGGCGAGGGGGGTCACGTGACCCCTCAGGTCACGTGACCCCCAGATCACCTGACTCCCCCCCCCCCAAGGTCACGTGACCCCCCCCGGAGGACATTGAAGAATGAGGGGAGGAGGAGGAGGAGGGGTATACCCTCCCCTGAGTACCCTTCCCTCCTCCTCCTCAAGAGCTGCGCTCCAATTCGGCGTTACAGGGAGTAGTAAACGGCTTTCACTTTTTTTCTTGTTTTTTTCAGTGATAACTCGTATTAACGGTGAAGCGAATAATGCTCCACTGCTCCAAACCTCCAATTCATTCACATTAACAGAGACCAATGAATTCAATTAAAGTTTTTTTTATAATTATTTACAAAAACTGTGTTGCTAATCAGGCGTAAAAGATGATCACCTTGAAATACAAAAAAAAACGTTTTCTAGCTCACCGCCATAAATCAGGTCGCCTAACGTTGACAAATATTCTGAGTAGGAATTTGTAACTCCTGGATATGGATGTTCACACATGTTTTCTTCAATAGTAAGACCTTCGTCCTGCAGACACATTTGCATTAGATTACGTATTGTGTCATAAGCACTTGTGCCACCCGCCTTATGACACAGAATGATATCTCCGCGATTGATGACATTAGATTTCGGCCTGTCGGTACTGTGTCAGATCGTGTATCCTTCTTGAACTTCATTGTTCTCGTTGATGTCTCTCTTTTTTATTTCTCAGTAATTATGATGGCGCGTAGCAGAACGCCAAACTGTCCCAAATTACGCCGGGCGCCATATGCTTATAGTCCAAGGTGGATACAGCCAAAATGCAGTAGAAATGTTCTCTTTGTATTGTTACGTCGCAGACATTCAACACGCACAAAAATCGGCACCAACCTTTATCTCTAAATTTATATAATGCAAGAAACGAGCCATCGGTCAACCTTGTGCAGATAAAACAAATATTTTTGTGAATTTGTGTAAAACATCTGGTTTAATTGCCATCAACTTTCTCTACATAATTAGCATGCATAACAAAGACTGGTAAGTGTTGTAGAAGTAGATCATATTGGCCGGCGAACTTGGAAGACGTAAAACCAGGTGCAGGTGTAAAGCGTCGGGCTACTGACCGTAAGGTTCTCGAATTGATTTATGGTGGGATGTGTATATATTGATGCAATTTTGTGAATTTAATTGTGTATATTTTGTTCTTTTGCTGTGTGGTCGTGGTAACCAAGCCGGTTGAGCTTACATACTTTGCCATATGCGCACCGCGGATAGTATGCATGGACGAAATGACGTAGACAGAAACTTCTGAAAATAGGGTGTTACGTTGCAAAGTATCATGTATTCAATGTATTGGAAATATTATATTGCTGCATACATCTAGGTTGGGTAGCACAGTTGGCTGCGTAAAAAAAAGTTATTTTTCGCTTCGTCCGTATACGCCACCGGCTTCCGATATCGCACATCGCGTTGTATCTGCAACGTTCCATAGTAGCCGAAAGCAAAAATGAAGCTCGATTTTATAAACCTCAAAAATAAACATAGGTACCACAAAAAGATGAAGCTCTCTGAATGTGACACCGGCCGCCGCGATAGATTTGAAAAGTTTTAGAATATGACATCTGTATAAAACACAAACATTTTCTTTTTTTTATAGTGCCGATGTTCATATGTATTTGAAATATCTCCAACGAACAAATGATATGGGCATCTGTCTTGGTTTCTAAATTTGTATGTATCCACCGTGTCTTGTTATGTTCTTTTTTCAATTGGCGTCTTGTTTTTTCTGGTTTATTTTTTACCGCATATTGATAAATTGTGCTTTTCTACTGGGTGTAATAATGTAACTTCCGCCCGTCAAAGTATTTCTAATTATTTGTTTATAGTTATATTCGCGATCCATGCATTGTAGGATAAACGCAAATATTGATGGAAGCACATTGCATCTTAATAATAAAAAATTGAAACACTTACGCAACCCGTAATGTGAAACACTGCGACACCTGAGGTGAGACGTAAGAGCCGCTAAGGTGTCATTTTGGAGCAGATGGGCGGAATGAACGGTAAAGCTGCGAGCGCGCACCGCAGACCGGACGAAAATTCCATAGTGTTTTGGAACCAATGACGGTGTATTAACTAGAGAGGAGTTCGTGAAGCTGTTAAAAATTTTAGTAGACACAAACTCGTAATGACTTGTGCTAATTGAAGAACACTTCGAAAATGACGCGTCCAAGTTTAAACGTCTTATGCGATGTAAGTGGACACAAACTAACACATCCTTGTGGTCACTGAAGAACACTTACAAAATAGTGCACTCAAGTTTCAAGCGTGCAGCTCGATCTAATTTCACGCCCGTGTTCTAACACATGCGCTGACTTACAACTCGTTTTGTATTCTCTTACTTTTTTTGTTTTCGTCATTGGGTTGACTCTCCTAATTCTTATGACCAGCACAATAGCACGAATACAGGAAACACTTCTAAATATGCTTCTGAATCCTCACCACAATTTTTAAGATAAAATTTTAAAAAAGTCAGCACACCGTCAAGCTGGTTGTACAAAACTCCACCAGGGGAGTTTTGTTACGAAAATAATCCCTGGAGAAGGGGAACAAGGGGGACAAAGGACAAACACAAATCTCCAAACACAGCTAGGTGACTGGTGCGCGACCGAAAAAATCCGCCTGGTCCGGGTATCGAACCCGGGACCTCTCCATTACAGGTGGAGCGCTCTACCAACTGAGCTAATCAGGGGTTAGACGTCAGTAGAGCAAACGGGTTTTATTAGCTGCCACCAGTCTAACACCAACAAGGGTGAAGCTTGCAATTTAAGGTTATGATTATAATGCAATTAAATGCAAAGGTACAAGCGAGCTGGACAAGAATGACGAAAATAATCCCTGGAGAAGGGGAACAAGGGGGACAAAGGACAAACACAAATCTCCAAACACAGCTAGGTGACTGGTGCGCGACCGAAACAATCCGCCTGGTCCGGGTATCGAACCCGGGACCTCTTCATTACAGGTGGAGCGCTCTACCAACTGAGCTAACCAGGGGTTAGACGTCAGTAGAGCAGGAGATTTGTGTTTGTCCTTTGTCCCCCTTGTTCCCCTTCTCCAGGGATTATTTTCGTCATTCTTGTCCAGCTCGCTTGTACCTTTGCATTTAATTGCATTATAATCATAACCTTAAATTGCAAGCTTCACCCTTGTTGGTGTTAGACTGGTGGCAGCTAATAAAACCCGTTTGCTCTACTGACGTCTAACCCTTGGTTAGCTCAGTTGGTAGAGCGCTCCACCTGTAATGGAGAGGTCCCGGGTTCGATACCCGGACCAGGCGGATTTTTTCGGTCGCGCACCAGTCACCTAGCTGTGTTTGGAGATTTGTGTTTGTCCTTTGTCCCCCTTGTTCCCCTTCTCCAGGGATTATTTTCGTCATTCTTGTCCAGCTCGCTTGTACCTTTGCATTTAATTGAATTATAATCATGAGTTTTGTTACTTGCATCGAGGGGGTAGTTTATTCTATTCCATTCTCATGTGGTAGAGAATAAATAGAACAAACCGGCAGGTGTTTAAACGGTGGCTTAAGAGGTACCTTTTACAACACCTACACAATCGTTTCGGGACACTCTAGGAATTGTGGATGCGTTCCGAATTTTGAAAAATTTTCTGTAATAGAAAGAAGTCGGGACCCGCTGACGAGAGAGATAATGGAGGCTAAAAAAATAGTGCTTCTCGCTGACAAGTTTGTAGGTAGTCCGTCCTTAACACTGTCTCAAAAATAGCTGAAATTTTTATCCCTAAGATTGAGGTGATGATTTAGAGGCATATCTAGAAAGGTGTCCTGTATTCGTGCTATTGTGCTGGTAATGGAGAATGGGAGAGTCAACCCAATGACGACAACAAAGAAGTAACATAATAAAAAAAACGACTTGTAAGTCATCGCGTGTGTTTGTCCTTTTGTGTGTCGCTGTGTGATTGATCTTGCGCTGTTAACCTCAGAATATGAATCACCAAGTCGCCCAAGTTTCCATTTTATCACGCCCGTGGTTTCGCCGGTTTAACACCCACCTAGCTTGTTTAGTTTTGTTGCCCGAGAACCTTTATTCCATAATTAGCGAAAACGCTTTGTTATTATTTTTTCCATCACTAGTAGTTTCATGTTTGTTTCTGCGTGCCGTCATGGTGTCACGTGACGACGTTGTGTCACGTGACATCACGACATCACGTGACTCATGGTATCACCTGACGTCATTAAGTTGCATGGCGTTACTGTGCAACGTGGCGTGACATGATAACGTCACGTCATGGCGTCAGCTGACGCCAGGTAAGGGGTGTTTTGAGGCGCGGCGTGACGACAGCGGCGTGACGTCAAAGTGGAATCTTTTGGTGGAGGACCGAAAACGGCCCGCGTCGATATAGAACGCGGTCGACGGCACGAAACCCGCGAAGTGTGACACTAACTGCTATCGCAGCAAAATGTAATACTGATGTTTAGTTTTACACAATATGAACCATTACTATGTGTGCCTTCATAAAGAATAGAATTTGTTAACTAGCTATTTCGGCTGGTATGCTGTTGTATGAAATGTTTCATCTGGGAATTTTTTTTTTTGATTTTCCTGAAGAAGGTTCGTTGGATATTTGAAACATAAACGTTATTTCATATTCTTCCGCAAAGTAAAAGCTGATCTAGTCTTTCTTTTGTTCGTTTATATTGATTTTTTTAATAACACGTAAACTCTTAGTACGTTTCTCACATCTTGGCCAATGTGTTTAGATTCCAACACAGTTTGCAAATAAGAAGTGCTCAAACCGACAAGTGTAGGGTTGTATGCTTGAATTCGAACCAGACTTAGACGTCATGATTCGGCATTTTATAAATCCTCTGCATGGAAAACGTAACGAACAAAAGCGGTTATATCATGCTTGCGTAAACACTGTAAACCAGCGTCTCAGTGTAGGAGATTGATTATTTTAGGTAAAACACGAAATACGTAATCTATCGCTTCCTAGGTTATTCTTAATCAACCTTCGATTAAATAGGTTCTCATGGTCCTGTCCGTTAAGCGAAATCTAACCTTCTCTAGGAATTTAGGTTCTTGAAAAGCCCGAAGAAGACAAGGCATACCTTAAATTGATATTCTTTGACCCCTCTTGGCCCTGATTCGCCAAACAGGGCCATAGTTTGGCTACACTGCTGGAAGTTTGGCTGTTAGTCTGAAATCTTTGGGCCTATATTGCCAAGAAGGCGCAATGAATTTGCATCATATCTGGTTGTTCAGTTTTTATGTGGAAACTTTGGTCCTTTATTCCCAAGGATGTGCCAGATTTAGGCTTCACTGCTGGTTATTTGGTTCATGTGTGGCATCTTTGGCTTACGTTTCGCAATTTGGCAATTATTAAAAAAAAGCGAGCAAAAAGTCGTTGCAACCCCAGAAAACAGTACTTTAGCACTCACTAACGCCTTGGAGTAAAACTGTAGGAGGCACAAGGTGGGCCCCAAGGATTACCGAGCTTGTGGCAAGCTAGGCCTTTCCCTGCCGTGCTATGGGGTCGGATTTGGAAAACTCGGCATTTAAAAGTAAGAGAAATCAAGCTGTAATACAACAAATGGTAATAATGCAGTGATAAACTAATCTCAGTGCACCGATAAGATCACAGGAAGCGTTCTGTTTTACATAATAAAAAGTGAGGTTTAATACTACAGATCGTGTTTGCTTTGAAGACCAAATAAAATCTACCACTTCACAATGAGTAATCACGAACTTCTGACTCCTGTTTTTTATTGTTAAGGTATTTGAAGACAAAAAGTCTGAGGCTACGAGTAGAGTGACTGAGAGTATAATTCCACTAGTAGCATACGGCTGCTTCTTGAAATATGTGGGAAGGATGGAAATTGTATTACATGAATAATATTCCAATAGGCGTGTGTTTTTTTGTGTTTTTTGTGTGTGTTTGTGTGTGTGTGTGTGTGTTCGTGTGTGCGCGCGCGCGCGCGTGCGTGCGTGCGTGCGTGCGTGCGTGCGTGCGTGCGCGCGCGCGTGTGTGTGTGTATTTTTTTTTGTGTGAGTGTCAGGTGACAACGAAAAACTCAATTGGGGAATTCTTTGCGTAAAATGTATACCGTAGAGTCGAATGATACTGCAGCCACCTTTTTTTTTACTTAATTTATTTGTAATTTGCCCGCTATTCTTGTTTTTACTACCTAACGGAAATCGAAGACGTCTCCTTTGGACACTTGCTAACTGTGTCCGCCCGTCTTTTCCAATTTCAAACCATGGGCAACAAAAACAAGACAAAAAAAAAAAGGAATAAGTCTGAGTTGGTTTCAAACGTAACCCCGCTCTCAGTTTCGTCGACTTAACGGCGCTGAAAAGATTTCTCCCTTTTCTCAATATCCTGAAGAGCGAGCTATTCCACTGAGTTCTCCCTGTGACACCCAAATGCACAGGCCGTTCAGTCAGAGCTCGTTTACCTTTGCGGGGCATAAAAAAAGATATATTATTGTCGTAGGCGGCTGTCAGTGGCAGCAGCCTAAATTTGGCTGAAACTACTTCCACTCGTATTGTGCTCTATCAAAAAGATAGACATGAAACAGAGTTTCACGAGCCATCGTTTAAACTATGGCTTAAGAGATAACTTTTACAACACCTACAAAATCGTTTCGGGACACCTGGGCATACACTCTAGGAATTGTGGATGCGTTCCGAATTTTGAAAAATGTTCTGTAATAGAAAGAAGTCGGGACCAGCTGACCAGAGAGATAATGGAGGCTCAAAAAATAGTGCTTCTCGCTGACAAGTTTGTAGGTAGTCCGTCCTTAACACTGTCTCAAAAATAGCTGCAATTTTTATCCCTAAGATTGAGGTGAGGATATAGAGGCATATCTAGAAGTGTTTCCTGTATTCCTGCTATTGTGCTGGTCATGGAGGTTGGGAGAGTCAAACCAATGACGAGAAAAAAGAAGTAACAGAGTAAAAAAACGACTTGTAAGTCAACGCGTGTGTTTGTCCTTTTGTGTGTCGCTGTGTGATTGATCTTGCGCTGTTAACCTCAGAATATGAATCACCAAGTCGCCCAAGTTTCCATTTTATCACGCCCGTCGGTTTCGCCGGTTTAACACCCACCTAGCTTGTTTAGTTTTGTTGCCCGAGAACCTTTATTCCATAATTAGCGAAAACGCTTTGTTTTTATTTTTTCCATCACTAGTAGTTTCATGTTTGTTTCTGCGTGCCGTCATGGTGTCACGTGACGACGTTGTGTCACGTGACATTACGACATCACGTGACTCATGGTATCACCTGACGTCATTAAGTTGCATGGCGTTACTGTGCAACTTGGCGTGACATGATAACGTCACGTCATGGCGTCAGCTGACGCCAGGTAAGGGGTGTTTTGAGGCGCGGCGTGACGACAGCGGCGTGACGTCAAAGTGGAATCTTTTGGTGGAGGACCGAAAACGGCCCGCGTCGATAAAGAACGCGGTCGACGGCACGAAACCCGCGAAGTGTGACACTAACTGCTATCGCAGCAAAATGTAATACTGATGTTTAGTTTTATACAAATATGAACCATTACTATGTGTGCCTTCATAAAGAATAGAATTTTTTAACTAGCTATTTCGGCTGGTATGCTGTTGTATGAAATGTTTCATCTGGGAATTTTTTATTTTCCTGAAGAAGGTTCGTTCGATATTTGAAACATAAAAGTTATTTCATATTCTTCCGCAAAGTAAAAGCTGATCTAGTCTTTCTTTTGTTCGTTTATATTGATTTTTTAATAACACGTAAACTCTTAGTACGTTTCTCACATCTTGGCCAATGTGTTTAGATTCCAACACAGTTTGCAAATAAGAAGTGCTCAAACCGACAAGTGTAGGGTTGTATGCTTGAATCCGAACCAGACTTAGACGTCATGATTCGGCATTTTATAAATCCTCTGCATGGAAAACGTAACAAACAAAAACGGTGATATCATGCTTGCGTAAACACTGTAAACCAGCGTCTCAGTGTTGGAGATAGATTATTACACGAAATAAGTAATCTATCAATTCCTAGGTTATTCTTAATCAACCTAACCTTCTCTAGGAATCAATCTAACCTTCTCTAGGAATTTAGGTTCTTGAAAAGCCCGAAAAAGAGAAGGCATACCTTAAATTGATATTCTTTGACCCCTCTTGGCCCTGATTCGCCAAACAAGGGCCATAGTTTGGCTACACTGCTGGAAGTTTGGCTGTTGTCTGAAATCTTTGGGCCTATATTGCCAAGAAGGCGCAAAGAATTTGATGTCATATCTGGTTGTTCAGTTTTTATGTGGAAACGTTGGTCCTTTATTCCCAAGGATGTGCCAGATTTAGGCTTCACTGCTGGTTATTTGGTTCATGTGTGGCATCTTTGGCTTGCGTTTCGCAATTTGGCAATCATTAAACAAAAGCGAGCAAAAAGCGTTGCAACCCCAGAAAACAGTACTTTAGCACTCACAAAAGCCTTGGAGTAAACCTGTAGGAGGCACAAGGTGGCCCCCAAGGATTACCGAGCTTGTGGCAAGCTAGGCATTTCCCTGTCGTGCTATGGGGTCGGATTTGGAAGACTCGGCATTTAAAAGTAAGAGAAATCAAGCTGTAATACAACAAATGCTAATAATGCAGTGATAAACTAATCTCAGTGCACAGATAATATCATCGGAAGCGTTCTGTTTTACATAATAAAAAGTGAGGTTTAATACTAGAGATCTTGTTTGCTTTGAAGACCAAATAAAATCTACCACTTCACAATGAGTAAGCCCGAACTTCTGACTCCTGTTTTTTATTGTTAAGTTAAGAGTAGAGTGACTGTGAGTATCATTCCACTAGTAGCATACGGCTGCTTCTTGAAATATGTAGGAAGGATGGAAATTGTATTACATGAATAATATTCCAATAGGCGTGTGCGTGCGTGCGTGCGTGCGTGCGTGCGTGCGTGCGTGCGCGCGTGCGTGTGTGTGTATTTTATTTTTTTGTGTGAGTGTCAGGTGACAAAGAAAAACTCAATTGGGAAATTCTTTGCGTAAAATGTATACCGTAGAGTCGAATGATACTGCAGCCACCTTTTTATTTACTTAATTTTTTGTAATTTGCCGGCTATTCTTGTTTTTACTACCTAACGGAAATCGAAGACGTCTCCTTTGGACACTTGCTAACTGTGTCCGCCCGTCTTTTCCAATTTCAAAACATGGGCAACAAAAACAAGACAAAAAAAAAAAGGAATATGCCAGAGTTGGTTTCAATCGTAACCCCGCTCTCGGTTTCGTCGACTTAACGGCGCTGAAAAGATTTCTCCCTTTTCTCAATATCCTGAAGAGCGACCTATTCCACTGAGTTCTCCCTGCGACACCCAAATGCACAGGCCGTTCAGTCAGAGCTCGTTTACCTTTGCAGGGCATAAAAAAATATATTATTGTCGTAGGCGGCTGTCAGTGGCAGCAGCCTAAATTTGGCTGAAACTACTTCCACTCGTATTGTGCTCTATCAAAAAGATAGACGTGAAACAGAGTTGTGAAACACCAAATAAATAGATTGTTTTCCTTTCGCTCGCAAAAATCAATATTTAAAACATACCACGAACCATATTCTGGCGAACTTAACAAGGAGGGGAAGTACATTTAAACATACAGTATGTTAGAATAATCGAGCAATATTAACTTAAAACATTGTAAAACCCGAGACGTAGGACAAAAAAGAGAAGAAAAAAGGGGACAACACCTGTGACTGTGTTGTCCCTTTTTTTCTTCTCTTTTTTGTCGTACGTCTCGGGTTTTACAATGTTGAAAGTTCACCAGCTCGCTTGCATCTTCTCTGTAATTTCTATATTAACTTATTTAAATAACCTTGGAATGCCCTGTAGTTTGGGGGATAAAATTAAAAAGGAAAGGTCCAATGCCACAAAAAAGAGTATGCAGAAAAAATGAAAAGCATCAAGAGGATAAGTTTACGAACGCAAGGTTAAATTTTATCTAAAAGGTGATTTTACGTAATGGTATATCAATTACGTTGTGTGATGAGCAGCTACGATGTTCTGGTGATTACAGCTTCTTTCACTGGCATATGTAAAAAAAAGAAGACCTCTAAAATTCATAAATAAAGGGCAAACGCCAACCAATCCCTAAAAGATCGTAGGGTCCGAATGTTTCGTTGCCGGCCCCGCACCTTCTTCAGGGGGCTATTTAAAAAAAAGGAGATTCTTTCTTTTCATCTTCGGTGCATGTGGGGTAGTATCTTCGTTTTTTAAGGCGGATGGTTTTCAAACCAGGTGTGGTACCTTCGCTTTCTTCAAAGTTGGTTGTTTACAAACGAGGATCAGCATCTTCGTTTTCCTCAATGATAGGGGCCTGTTTCTTTGGTGTCTCTTCTAAGTGTTGTAGTCCACTGACGTATGCCGAGGACAAGGTACCGGTGGATCGATTAGTATATCCTTGTTCCAGCAAGGAAATAGTAACCGCTATTACGATCCGATCTAGTAAATCAAGCAGCGCCAAAAATGAACCATCACGGCGCTCGTCGAACTTGTGCGTTCGCTAACGTAAGTAAAGTAACTGCGTTACCGGTAACGCGTTACGTTTTCGGTAACGTAATCACCTATTCGATACATTCTCAAGACAATTCCTAATAACGTACGTATGCTACCTTTTCCAGCTACGGGTAACGTAGTTACGTTACTCGTTACTTCTACCAAAGACCGAAAAAAATGAAAGCCGTTTACAACTCCCTGTAACGCCGAATTAGAGCGCAGCTCTTGAGTTGGAGGGGAAGGCACAGGGGGGAGGGGGGGGGGTGTCACGTGACCTCGACCTTTAGGGGGAAAATTTTCCCGCTAAATTTAGCGGGGAAAATTTTCCGGTAAATCTAGCGGGTAAAAGTTTCGGCTAAATCTAGCGGGAAAAAATTGTCCGCTAAATTTAGCGGGGAAAATTTTACGCTAAATTTAGCGGGGAAAATTTCCGCTAAATCTAGCGGGGAAATTTTTCCGCTAGATTTAGAGGGGGAAAATTCCCCGCTAGATTTGGCGTGAAAATTTTTCCGTTAGTTTTATCGGGAAAATTTTCCCGCTAAATTTAGCGGGAAAATTTTTCCCCTAAATTTGGTGGGGAAATTTCCCCCCTAGACTTAGCGGGGAGATTTTCCCGCTAGATTTAGCGGGGAAGGTTTTCCGCTAAATTTAGCGGGGAAATTTATCTGCTAGATTTAGTGGGGAACTTTTTTCAGTAGATTTAGCGGGGAAATTTTTCCGCTAGATTTAGCCGGTAAATTTTCCCGCTAGATTTAGCGGGAAAAATTTTCCGCTAATTTTAGCAGGGAAATTTACCCATAATGCACCGCGCGGTTACGCCGACGGCGACGGCGACGCCAACGCCGCTCAAGCCGGAAATGGGCGCCTAAGAGCTGCGCTCTAAAAAGTACACCTACATTTTTTTTCGTGTTTCTACACGTCGTTTTACGTTAAGTCACAAATGCAGACCACATGCGCACTACGAGTTGATGGAACCGAATGAGACAGCGTCAGAAGGGCGCCATCATAGTGTTTCTCATGTTTCCGTACGTGTTATATTATCGCTGAACTAACCATAAATAGAAAAAGTCCAGTGACTTACGCTTTCGAGGTTGCTTGATTCGTCCCATTAGCGCGTAGCGTCAGCTGCGTCTAGACTCTAGCTAAAACGAATTATTGGCGCCGAGACATCAAGTATTGTACTCATTCCTCATACCTTCAACATTTTGCCTGTCCTTTCCTCACGCGGAAAGTCCCACTTTAGGAAAACCCCAACGTCAACACCCTTTGTACCTACGTCGAAAAACGCTGTCTCAAAAACAAAAAAAAAACCCGCCATTATCGTTAATTTATAAATGAAATGTAACACAAATGTGACGGTCATTTCATTTTATCAGTTAACTGTATTGGTAACGCGTTTCTCTTATTTTGAGGTACCGTGGGTCGGTAACGTGTTCCTTTATTTTGAAAGTACCGAGTAACCAGACTTGGGAAGTAATCCGTTACATGAACGGATTAATTGTAATCCGCTACTTTTTCAAGTAATTTTGTAAGTGCCACGTTACTTTTTTTTGCGGCAGTATTTTTTAATGTAATTTCGTTACAAAATATTGGTAATGCATTACTTTAATTAATCGTTACTTTTTTATATGAGCATAATAAAGAAACTGGAGCATTATGAGCCGGTAATTTAGAGGCATAGAGAGATCAAGTTCAACAAATTTAAATAGAAACCATCGTAAAAAGAAGAATAACAAAAAAACATTTTTTGTCTGACCGCTTATCAGAACCACTAGAAAGACGTGAAAATACTATCTGAAAAACAAAGACCAAGAAGATAATGTCGAGTAGACGCCTTCCATCCGATTTTTCTTCTAAGAAACCTCTTTGTGTTTAATTGTTTATGACTTTAACACCACTTGAAAGGCACGTTTCCAATGGGAGCTTTCGGAGGCCGGTTCCTTTCCTCCGCATCTCCTAGCGGAGGTAGATGCTGCTACTGAGCATGCGCACCGCTAGCTCTGTCTGCAGAATTCCAGGGATCGCTCCCGGTCGCTGTAAGCTTGCGGGATTGCGATTGTGGTTGCATCTTTCGCTGCTTTGTCAGCTTACAGGTGAACCTGGCACCTAAAATCTTTCTCTCAAGTAAAAAAAAAAAGTTTTTTACAGAGACTACCATAATGCGGGTGTATGAGAAACGGAAAGTAGTGTTGCAGAACATTTTTGAAAACATCAAAATTGTTTGTATTGGTTTTCTTGACAAGCGTACTGGAAAAGTAACGTGAAAATAATTTGTAACGCAACAATTAAAGTAATCCGTTACTTTCCAGCAAAAGTAATTTATAACTGTAATCCATTACAATTGGGGCTCGGTAGTTTGTAATTGTAATCCATTACATTTCTTAAGTAACGGGCACAAATATGCGAGTAACATATTTCGTTACTTTTTTTCGGTGAACTCCTATGCGGAGCGCGAGGTCGTCTGCTTCTTTTGCATGCGTTGTCGGGGCGTCAAAATGCCAACCTTTTATTGGCTCCGATTGATTAATAGTGGATAGACCTCAGGGCAACTTTCTTTGAGATCTCCCCACTATCCTTTATTCTCAACCAATCAAAGCTCGGCGTTATGACGTCCCCGCAACCCCTGCAAAAGAAGCAGACAAACTTGCGCTCCACGTAACACGGGTTGCGAATAGGAAGGGGATGTCACGTTTGTATATGCGGTAAAACGCCGATGCCGCGTCCATATGCTAACAATGCAGTGCTGCTGTGTATTGCGTACATATTAATGTGGACGCTGCGCATAGCCCGGTCGCACCATCTTTCGATTTTCTTAGATGAACTTAAGCGCATTACCGTATATAGATTTACAAAGAAGACACCGCGACCACCGACAAATTGAAGGCAAACATTCGCATTTAATTTCAGCTACCTCTTCGCAATTCCGGAGTAAGCAACGACACCTACCGGAGAGGAGGTGAAGGAGAGAAGCGGGGAGCTACCGCCGCTACTTCTCAGCCAAGTGTGCGGAGAGCCTGTGTTACAGTTCTAAGGTTAACAGCGCAGTATCTATCACACACACAAAGACACACTGTATTAAAGAGATATTCAACGGTGCTCGATTGGGGATGCGTGATTTATCGGCCGCGTCTGCAATGCGTGCTGCGTGGACGTTCCGAAAGTGCTGATCGTCTGCAACGGCTGCGCCTTTCCGCCTGCTTTCCCCTTCACCACGCGGAAACGCAGTGCCTCCGCAGTTGCGGCCCATCTCCGAAAGAGGCGTCCGCCATTAATTTGCAACCCCTCCGCATGTTTGAGGCAGGCCCCCCTCTTCTATCTTGGCTCTCTAAGGTGTGTAGCGAAAGCTAGCGCGGCCTGCCTTCCGAAATGTAAAACAGAGGAATGGAGTCTGACGCACGCTGTTGAAGTT
Source organism: Ixodes persulcatus (assembly GCA_013358835.2). Classification (NCBI taxonomy): domain Eukaryota; kingdom Metazoa; phylum Arthropoda; class Arachnida; order Ixodida; family Ixodidae; genus Ixodes; species Ixodes persulcatus. Next base: position 62,066 of record JABSTQ010004569.1, on the reverse strand, counting down.
GCAAATTCGTCGTTGAAAGGATCTGAAACATTTTAAAGGACTACGCCTACCCTCAGATTTATGGATATCTCCCATGCAATTTCGAGATGTAGGAGCTTAATGCCGCATTAGCATAAAAATCTAATTTCTTCCCAAGAATGGCGGAGCTTAAACCGGGCTTTATATAAAGTATTTTGAAGGCTTAATGCGAACGCTCTACTGAATATCCGCTTCCGATCTTCCCGCTTTGATTCAGGATGTCTGCACCTTGGTCGTCGGGAATTGAACCTTGAAACAATCCTCTGTGAAGCGCGCAGCATCGTCTTCTAAGTCGAAAGGAAAGCCGGGAACGGAATGTATAACTATCTGTAGCAGATGACAGACTTGACCCTTGTAGCGAAGTCGGCATCGCAAGGAGAGAAAAGCAACTGCTCTACCCTCTTGCTCTTTTCGTACTTGTTGCAGGGAAAAGAATAAGGTACAGGACTTGGCGCGAGGCCTTTGGATATTGTTGCGAGCTGTTTGTTAGAACGTCATATTGGGTGCATTGGTTGTTCATGTTGGTCGACGTTTTGTTATTTTTATGTGCATGAAAGCTCGAGTGACAGATATTGAATGCGCTGCAACGTCGACCAGCGAGATATTTATTTATTTATCCCTTCTTATTTATTCAGTTACCTCTTATGTAAAAACTAAACAATTCACAATTGATTGACACCAATGCAAACAGGATTTGAAGTCCACAAGAAATAGTTACAGTTACCCACGTAAAGAGCAAAAAAGTAAGGTTGTTAACCGAGGGATAGACACGTTACGAGCGGCGAGTCGTTAAGAATTACGCAACAATACACAAAGAAGTCGAGATCTCTGGTGAGAGTTATTTCACTTCCCAGCTCATTCCTGTCAGTCGAGGCCAGGACAAATGATAGAATTTTGAACAAATTTGTATTCGCAAAGAAAATTTGAACTGTCTAGAGGTAATCATGACGAGGAAATGAAAACTTTGTTAAAGTTACCATGCTTTTTTCGCAAAGTTCTCCTCTTCTGTCAAGATATATGTCCGACTCTAAGCACGTTTCCCCCGTAGTGTTTGGATTATGTTTTTAGTTTTAACTACTGTAAGCACTGTATTTTTGGCCAAACCTTGTGAGCGATTTTACTTCGTACACAATTTCAGCGTGTAAAGACGTCCCTCCAACACAAGTACTTGATGTTTCAACTTCGACCTCTTTGCTCTCAAGACTTTCACTGTCGAATTATGTAACTATCATTTGCATTAGGACTCCAGCAATCTACTCTACAAAATCAATGTTGAGTCATAAAGTCTCCTAACCGTGCGTGACGTGATGAATGAAAAAAAAGGCGCTGGGGAGGGGGTGGGTTACCGAGCCATTACCATTATACTGAGTTAATCTCTCAGCTGACAGTGTGGCTGATGCTATGGGCTCGCCGGACCAACAAACCGCTTCTCTTTTGTCTCTTTATCCCGCTTTTTTGTCTAGTGGGTATGAGCCTGAGAGGTTGATCAAGCGGTGAAAGATAGGCGTTTGAATGCACCAACAAACCCGTAGGATCCACCGCACGTGAGCTTAGAAGTAAACTAAGTATAGATCAGAAAACCGAGAATTGCTAAAGAAAAATGTGTTGCTCGTGTAACCTGTGGCGTCTACACTCTCCTCGCTTTTTATCGGTTAGTTTAGCGACAGACTTAACACGTGGCATATGCATTCGATAGATATTTCTGGATGCAGATACCGGCAGGAAATGCGAGTTTTAAAAACAAGTGGCAGGGTGTCAAGTTGCTATCTGCCGGACGTAGAGCGGATGCCCCGTAGGGCTTTCCCTCAAATGGCAGCTTAGGTCACAGGTATGTGTCGTGACAAACCGGAAGGACCCTCGATTATTAATCTAAATGGTCTGGGTACGGTTGTCGCATGACGTAAATGTTTTTTTACTGCGATGGCCTCTCCCCCCCCCCTACACACACACACACATATTCAAAAAGACCTCGGTGTCGAGACTCGCGGCCATGCTTCTATTCGGGCTTCACTTCTATCCAGGCTTCAGCATATGCCGAACACCAAGCTAATGTCACATTAAAATATAGTGTCGTCGTAGCGCAGATTCCTGAAATAATGCTGGAGGTCTTCGACGTCACTGGTTCGCTTGGCCATTTTCTAGTTACATTACTATGCGTCTTGTCAACCTACGGTAGACTACAGCCTGAGCTATGGGCCAGTCAGATTTAATTACGAGACAGTTAAAAACCATTTGGTATTGTTCTGATTGACGCAAAAATGCGGATCCTTAATACGTACGCACACTGGTGCCACATACCGCGTGGTCTTTAACCGTCTCGTTATAGGAAATCCCGACTTTTATCTTTGAGTACAGGGCAACGTAACTTGGTAGGTGGCATATCTTATTTCTTTACGTCTGGGCACATTGAAATACATCAAACAAAACCTCTTGGTGCATTTTGACATATACAAGAACTTTAATTTTATCACTTCCACTAAAGTACAATCCCCAACCGGGTAAATATCTTATATTGATGGAAATTAGCTTGTACTAGTACCACCCGACTAGTACTTCAAATCTTAATATTACTAGAAGATGTAATACTATAATAATAATAAAACTGTGAAAAAATTATCATTTATCTTTAATGTCTACTGTTTCGTTTCTTCTATGGCAGACGGGCCCCGTTGGCCGACGCAGGAGCCGACGAAGACAGGACCGTGTGCTTTTTCAGGCAACGCTTTGCTCCTATTTTACATAAGTGCTTTTATGAGGCCCATTTCAAGTAAACAGGGGCAAACAGTTGAACTACGAAACCTGCGTCACGTAGACAGCGTGAGGCAAGCGAGGTAAGTGGCGTCGTCCGGATGAAATGTGAGCGGGTTAGAGACTTGCGTAGCTGGGCCGTAGGCCTGAGGCCAAGTAAGCGAAGGCGTGATGGAAGTGGTGCTCGGTCGGAGCGCGAACGATCCAGTGTCGCTTGAAATTTGGCACCTTAGGTGAAGGTCGAGTGAGCGTAGCCCAAGTACGCAGGCGCGCACATGGCAAAGAAAAGTAATACAACGCCACAAACAATTTGGCGATTCTCACTGCGGTACAGTCGACCTAATTAAATATCCGACGGCGACTAGTTAGCCGGTGCACTTCTTTTTCGGTTACCTTTATTTATTCCACAGGAAGGTACGCTGAGCTTATAATGTCTACATATGTATAAGAAAAATCTATGGACTGAGCAAAAATGTGCGTCCTAGAGCAGGCCTCTCTTCTTCCGAATGACGATTCCGGGAACCTTGCACAACTTTGCTGTAGTCATGTATATATATATATATATATATATATATATATATATATATATATATATATATATATATATATATATATATATATATATATATATATATTGTTCATCTTTTTTTTAACATGGATGGTTTTACACAGTTCTTGTTCCTAGGTAAATATATATATTAAGCGCGGCAAAGGAAGACAAACATCTAAGAAAAGAATTTTCGGTGGTGTTTTATGCGCGTTTAATATATATCGAAAGCTAAGAAACGATTATGCAGATATGACCTTTTATCGAGCTCAGATACTGCAATAGCATACACAGACGTTCTTAAAATTGCATACATGCGCACTACACAAATAACGTCTATACGTTGCGAACCCCGCTCTCAGTGGCTCCATAACATATTTTATATTAATTCAGCCTTATCATTCCAATATACCTAAAGAGATTGAGTTCACTATTTGCAATTTTTTGCTAGTAAAAATACCGTAAATATTTGTGCGCGTTCAGTGGTGCATATGCACCATATTTACAAAGGGCGTTGTACTGTTACGCATCTGAATATTTGAAAACTGATGCTGACTTTCTCCTGCACAGAAGTGACAACTGTCCGCTGCCACCTAATTGTTTGTTTTTCTTTTACTGTGCGGCTACGACAGGTTACTAAAAACATTCTCAGATAATACATTGACACATTTCGGCAACTTTGCCTGCCTCATGACTTCATACACATGCACACGTGCACGCGGCAGCTCATGAATCAGCTTCTGCGTGCTCGAGTTTCCTCTTCATCGGCCGGAACAATCACCAGAACGACACTATCTAGATACTTTAAATAATATGATTGGAGTTTTGTTTGTTGCTTTGATCGACTGGGTTATCTGTTCACTTTTGCGAGCGTGCAGTGGGAATATTTGCAGGAATGGTCATTGAACCCTGCTGTGAGCCTGCGATGTGTTACCCCCAAACCGCGACTGAAGTGCGGGTTAAGGTTGGTTGTACGGGGAATCGACAATAAGGCTTGCGAGGTACATATCGTAGCGCAAGAATGATTACGTTTTTCACTGGCCCAGTCTTGTCTTAACGTCTGCCCTACAACGAATGTATAATTATTATGAAGTCATCTTGTGACAGGTACGCGCGACATCTACTTCGATATCTCCAGGGCGTCATTACAACCCCGTTTGTTTCATTGCCGAATATTCTGGAAAAAATCGCAATATATATGCACGCTGTAACGACGCCTAAAAATTAGTCTGAAGAATATTATATCTGACATAAAATTCTGAAGCGACCCGACATCCGCTTGCAATATTAAAGGGCCTTTCAATGATTCCTCAAAACCTTTAAAATATGCTCTGCAACGGACCTCAATGAAGGTAGGAGCTTGGAGAAAAAATTCTTTTTTTCGGGACAATCTATCATTTTGGAAGTTACAACCTAATTACCCTACCGAAAAATCCGTTATAACTTTTCGCTATCCGTATTATGGAACCAGAAATTTAACTGGATTCTATCTGGAATTGGGGTTTTCAGAAATTATTTCTTTGTCTGCAATCTGGATTTCGGGTTTCCAAAACAAATTTCCGGTTCCCTAATCCGGATAGTGAAAAGTTATACCGGATTTTTCGGTAGGGTAAATGTACAAAAATAAGCAAAACTAGTTTCCTCAGTGACACAATAAAACATGACTTTTTTGTATTATTTCTTACACAGTGGAAAATGTTCAGAGTTGGATAGAGGCGGTTGGCCAATTGGCTGCGGGTTAGGCTCATGACCGCCACGCCACCCAATTAAAAATCCGTCCATGGGGCCCACTATGATTTCTGAAATGTTTGGACGCGCCCATCAAAGATGTTTGATGTGTTTGAGATGTCCGTCAAAGATTTCGAAGGTGCCTGACGTAACCTTTAAGAATTTCTAAACGGTGTAAAAGACCCGTCATAGCCATTTGAGAGGCCTGTGGGGTCTGTCCCAATCTTATCCGTGAAACCACATCACTCATCAAAATCGTTTTACGGATTTGTGGTACAGGTCACGTGACCCCTCAGTATGCATGGGTCGAGGAAGTCGCTTAGCCATGTTTAGTCGGGCGATGTAGGTGGAAAAGGCGATGTGGTTGGAGAAGCAAACAGGCAATCGTGGGTGTAGGCTCGTAGGCCCGTCTGTCACTACCTGGGTGTCCGGTGGCAAAAGAGGCGACCGGGGGCGACCGCCAATGGAGAGAATTGACAAGGCGCAAGCCGAGCAGCGTTGGGAGACGAACGCAATCCTGTCTGCTCTGTATAATTGCGAAACGAGATCCGTCCGGGTGAAGATCCCCCGCGCCCCGCCTCAGCCTTGGCACGGCGAAGGAATGCTGCGCTTCCCCGCCCACAACGGGCAATTTGGTGCTCGGCCCGCTTCCCCTTCGATGGGGCCGCGACAGGACGGAGGGACGGGGGAACGTCTCCTCAATTTTGAAAACTCCTCGCGCAACCCGATGTCATATGGCCGAGCAGCTTCCCCGACAAAATATATCCTGAAGGATCACGTGATCTTTCTTACAGACCTGCTGAAACGTTTTTCATGGATGTTGTGGCTTCTCGGAAAGGAATGGGCAGACACCACACTTTTCTCAAAAACCTACGACGGGTCTCTTACGCCCTTTTGGTATTCTTAAAGGTTAGGCACCTTAGAAGACTGACGGATTTCTCAAATACATCAAACATTTTAAAAGGGTACGTCAAAACATTTCAGGAATGCTGGTGTTCACCATTGGCGGATTTCAAAGAAGACTTGGCGAAGAAAAACCGAGCTAGGATGAAAAGGACAAAAACTGGGAAAGCTGAAGCTGGAGAGACCTCCTGTTCACAACGGGTTTTTTTCAGTACTCGGAATGTTTTCATTTCGTTGTAGTCGCGCCAAAACGCTAAGGGACAGGAGAACGTCTCCTCGATTTCCAAAACTCGTGGCGCACCCCGATGCCATATGGCCGAGCGGTTTTACGACGGAATATATCATGAAGGGTAACGCAATCTCTCCTACAGAGCCGCTAAAACGTTTTGATGGGTGCTGTGGTTTTAAGGAGAGGAATGGGACAAACCCACCAGTCACCTTAGAAAGCTATAACGGGTATCTTACACCCTTTAGGAATTCCTAAAGGTTACGTCAAGCCCGTTAGAAGACCGACGGGCATCACGTACACACCAAGTATTTTTGATGCATACGTCAAAACTATTCAGACATCCTGGTGAACCCATGGACGGAATTTCAAATGGGGTCCGACGCGGTTTTTGGATTAGAGTTTTAATATTAAAGAGCGTAAACGTGTTTTCGGAGCACTTCCTGAAATCACAGAAGTTCGGCAAATGCCGTTGTGCTCTGTGATGGTACGGACGATTAAAAGTATCTGAATGATTACCGACGCTTTTGAATACCAGTAGGAAGTAACGTTGTCACAAATTCTTCTTTCCTCAACGTTACGTTTGCTCCGTTCTAAGACCATTTTGCACACGGCTCCATCTGATTCCATTATCGCGTGTCAATAATGATTATCTATTTGTTTATTAAAATAAATATTTATTTTAAAACTTAATACGTACTATCGATAGCGCATTGGTAACATTCTGCATGGACATAGTTCCCGTCTCAATAAATAAAGGAACAGGTAAGTAATTTATTCATTACTTTTACAAATTTGTGTATATCTAAGCTTTCTAAACATATTTCATTCAGATTAGGTGCAAAAAAGGTTTACTACGTAAAACATTGTTAGAGGAAAAAAAAGACGTTAGAGAAAAAGAAAGATGCAAGAGGAGCATATGGATCCCGTATTTGCAAAAATCACTGGGTCAAACAGTCCTGGAAGCCCCCGTACAGTCCAACTTTGCTCAGTGTTCAATATAGAACCATTGATTGCCTAAAGCCTCACATGGTGGTGGAGGCGTGGTGTATTCAAGACTATTTGTTGTTTTATTAAATATTCAAACATAATTTATTGTTCAACATTCAAAATTTGCCAAGCTTGACAACGTTTTGTAACATTGACCAAGCCCATGTTATATACCACCATTCCATAAACCGCGGAACATATTGCGCCATGGATAAGTGGCAATTCAAGCCTTTTGTATGTATTCATACATACGTTCCCGAAAGCTCTGGATTCAAACTAAAAACACAAACATTTTTTGTAGCAAAGGACACTCAAAATGTTGGGGTGGCCCTTGTCAAAGTGATCGAACCACACGCCTTTTTATTTTTTTTATGTAAAGGCTCCAGTTCACGTTTCTTCACAACCGTGTTAATTTCTGTAGACCTACGCGTCTCTGAAAATTAAAACTTAGATCATGCATATTTCCCATTCCTATCTGCTGGTTCTGCAACAAACGAGAGTTCAATTGATTCCCTGTCCAAAGTGTGTGTGTGTGTGTGTTTTTTTTTTCAGATGGAGCGTAATTTTGATTTCCAAGGCACCGTTTTTTTTTTTTTACCCATTGGAATTTCGTTGACCAGGTTATAGCACAACTCGTCACTTTATATGGGGTGGGGCCTTTAAAACGAAAGAGTTACGATTCTGTTGGGTTTATGAGTATTCTGTATGGCACACACGCGGATTGAAATTATCAAAATATCGCTTTTTAGTGAATGGGCTCAATTTAAAGGCAAAACGACGAGCTCACTGCAACCTCGTATGAAAGAGCGAGCGCACTTCAAGCGTGGGTGGCGACAGCGTGGTCTCTACTTTCGTCGAAAGCGGTTACCCGTGTAAACATAGAAGCGGTTCTCGCTCGCGCCATGGAGCCTTTCAGCCCACCGTAATTCTGTCTCGTCGGTTCAGAAGACAGGGCAATGCGCATCTAATCACTGTCGCGGAAACTCCGAACACTAGGAAACTTGGCACTCTATGCTCGTCGTCTAACGCAAACGAGAAGAGTTAAAGTGGATTTCGGTGTGTTTAATCCTAGCTGTGTTCACCGAGAGCCCCCACGGTTATTTCTCGTCCTTGCTCCATCCAGTACTGTGCGATCCGCTACGGGTGCCTCTCAACTGCATTGGCGTAGATTGAGCGCCCCAGTCGTCGCTTTTGTACGCAGTTTAGCATATTTTAGGCTTGCAACTTCGTAATAAAATAGCTTTCTTTAAGAATAAGAATAAGGTATATTCTCTTACAAAAATATGTATGGACGACATGTGTCCAAACTAGTGCCATTCTATTACCTCTATTCCCATCCTATGGATATCTGTACACTCTGAGAAAAAGGGTATATTCTTACACCCCTTGTTGTCCCATATACGACACCCCAAAACTTCATTTCGACGTAGAGCGCGCTCACGTGGAAGAGACGGCCTCAACTTTTACGAGGTGCTTGAGAACTGTGAGATATACCTCATTCAACAGGCAATGTACGTATCAAAGACTACAGAGAGAAAATTAGAGGTTTCGCAGTAATGTCAAGAAAACCCCGATTACTTTTTTTTTTTGTATTCAATAACACGTACATTAGTTGTTTTAATAAGTTGTACCACTCGGCTATCAATCCGCCTCTGAAAGTTGGGAACGTCGGTTCGACGTCAGAGCGCTGTAAGTCGAACTGAAGTTTTGGGGTGCCATATATGGGACAAGGGGTGCAAGAATATACCCCTTTTTTTCTGAGAGTGTAGGCAGCTCATGGATGATTTATGGACCGCTGGTTTGCTACGAAACGGCCATAACAACGATATAGGGATCCCTCGATACGAAAACGTTTATCATTCCTTCCTATTGCCATGCTATGGTTCAGGTGAGACTATGGACATCCAAGTACCTCTGTACGGTGTGAGATATAGATAGGCAGATAAATAATGTGATGCTGTATAGATGTTCTTGTTAGGTGTAGGGTGGTGTCCGAGTTAAAGAATTGTTAATTAAGCGCCGGGCATAAATACGTTACATTGATGTCTAGGGACATGTCCAGCTTCAGGGCATAATCAATGTGGAGTCAAAATAATGCTTACCGGTTGTTTTCTTATTCTGTTCTCTGTTATCTTATTTTAAATACGAAAACAACGCCACCCTTTAGCGACGAGTTAAAACATAAAAGTTGCTTCGTATGGCTAATGCTAGAGTCACGAAATGTTCCCAGAGTACCGAAGCTCCCAGGCTAGAGGTGCAAAAATGGCTGCTCAATCTTTTTTGTTTACTCTGGTCACAATGGGCTTTTTACAAAGCATGACTGCGTAAAAACAAGTGAAAAAAATAATTTTTCATGAACTTTTATTGTAGATTTGTACAAAATGACCGGAGCGTGATGTTTTCTCAAATCTTTAGTTTACAATGGTTCGCGCACAAATAATATTGTTTCTAAACAACCATATTCCTCCGGTGATTTTGGGTAGCACGTCTCGACCTTGGCGCGTCCTATCTTCTGTAGTAATTCGCGGCACGTCCGCTTGGGAATGGGAGGTTGACCTCCCTGAAACCCCTTCCACCAAATATGTTGCGGCGCCCAAAATGGCTGATTGAAGCCACAATAGAAGAGTCACAGCGGACGCTATCGAATGCGATATTCCCGAACCAATACAAGCAACCGTACAGTTCCCCGAGTGGTCGCTGCGGGACAAATGGCGGTGTTGCGATCGTTATTCATTCGGTTCTCCAGTACGGATCGGTGCCACTTTTTCAGAGCAGGCTCTATAGTAAGTTCCCCAACTGAGTTGTTCTAGTTACGTTGGTCTCTGCTTAACCCGTAGCTATACCTCCGGCATACTGAGTGGCTTATCTATGAACCCCGTAGGTACTTCCTGTAAACCTTGTCTGGGTTTTTTGCAGACCCCATAAAGACCTTGCGTAGACCCTACATGGATTCCTTGTGGACCCCGTATGGACTCCCTGGAGCCTTATACCGGCTCTCCGCAGGTACCATATACCCTCAGGGCAGTCAAGTTTGGTGTGACACGTTGCGCCATCTAGCTCAAAATATTTGCAACACTGGGAAGGCCCTTTCGCTCGTAGGGCTGTTCACGGCAAAATTTGAAGGTGTTGATTCGTGCGTTTTTGGTGTGTTATAATTAACATTGCTATCGGATGTCGCAGAAGAGCAAACGCCGAAGCTGTAGGCACTGTTGGATACCGGACTGTCACAACACCGGAAGCATAGCAGGCGCGAAGCTCCGAAGGTTTTTGTCGAGGCCGTGGAAAATACAACGCCGTCAGAGATAAATTAAGCATTCCGTTCACATTGCCTGACTTGAGATGGATTTCTAAATCTGTTATTTTACTCGATATTGGGACTTAATGCGCTCGAAGTCCGGTGTTGTCTTTGGATTCGATGCAATGACTCTATAGTAAGATCAGTCCCTTGACACTCTCACTGCTCTCTGCTCCGCGGACACATCTTGATCGAACGACGTGTTGTGGACGTTTTATCATAGTTACCAAAACTCAAATTGAGCGTTTTCTTCGCTTCGCCGATTGCAGAACGGACTATCGTTTGCACCTTCAGCATGATCGCGTAGCTGCCCAGGATTGTTGCTCTCTTTCGACTTGTGTCTATATGGTTTTAACTTCGTCCCCGCTGCGAGAAAACAAACTACTCAAGAAATACAAAAAAAAAGTATTTGCCCTATAAGAAAAAGTTATCCACGCGGCGTTTATTTCTGTTATATGTAAAAGTGAACAGGATATTCAATTGACGAGAACGAGCCTCAGCTTGCGACGAGCAACTGCGCACGAAACCGTCCAAACCACAGCCAGCATGCATGCACGAAAAATACATTCCTTGGACGCCATAATCGTTTTTAACACGGCAACGAGGGGACTGGAAACAAGCCGATCACCAAAATGAGGTCAGCTATTTATGCGGGAAGAGTTCAATTGGAAACAAAAGGGTGGGTAAGGGTGAAAGGGTGGGTGGGCGCTTTTAGATTCCGCTTTTGTAGAGGAGGAAAGCTCGACAAAGTCTTCGCTCTTGTTAGTATAACGAGCGCGAACAACATAAAAAAACTGTCCTTGTCGATATGCTTTCACTTATATTTGGCCGTAATATCAGGACGTTCAATTTCGTTCTGCTATCTTCCGTTTTAGGTTTCCTTTACCTATCAAGGAAGGCACCTACCATAACTCCCCAATGCTAGAACGGCACAGTCCCACACGCATGAACAATTATGTATTTAACGTTTCGTAGATTCTGAACACAGTCGGTAGTTTAACGCGCGACCACACAACGCCCGGAGTTGGTAATAACGTAATCTAACAAGGGTACGCCGGCGGCGCTAACGATTTTAGCCGTCCCGTGTTGTCTCATTTGGCCTACGGTGGCGCTGATGATCAACCGACGGTGGCGTTCTCTGGAACCCTGCCCAAAGCCTTATAGGCTCTGATCAGGGATCCTGTGTAGACACCCAATAGGGTCTGTATAGACTCTGTAGGGTGTCTTATTCCAGATGCGGTATAGGATGAGCTTACATCGCCACTAGAATAGGACGTTCATAAAACGTCCGTTGGCCAACATTCCATAGGGCGGCCACAGGATGACTTCAGGAAGGCAACACTACTCGTCGTCTGGCTATAGATGCCTTACGCTCTTCCTAAGGACGCTGCTTTATACACGAACTCAACTCTGTTACATCACGGCGTTGTGGTGGCGCGTCGGGCGTACTTTCGGTCTGGGGCGGTAGGCCGAAGTCACCACGCGAGACATGCATTCCTGTGTTCTTTCGGAAGAAACCAGACAAAAATCTCCCTCCTCGTCAAAACGCCGCGAAGAACGCAGTACAAAAAGAGTCGGTAAGGGTTGGAAGATCAGTTTTCGTGTGTTCTTTGCCACCTCGTTCGTCCGAGAACGGGGATAGTAGCCGTGAAAAGGCAAAAACAAGTCGCTGTCGAACTAAGATTGCTTGTGCGGCAAACAATTTGGGTTGAATTCACGGATACTTGTGGTTGTCAGATTTATTTGTTTTGTTCCAATATGAACGCGGGAAAACTGCCAAGTTGTACGGACCACCCGCGGACAACGTTCAGTGCATCAAAGTTCAAACGGCTCCAGATCGTTCGAACTGTCGTCTGCTCTTTCAAACTTGTCTGCATTTTGTCGTCTGCTAGTGCAAACAGCAGCGGCCCGTAGACCAACGTTAACCCGGTAATTGTAATAATAAGTAAGTGCAGGCCTCAAACGTCTCAAGTTTCAAGGTGGGTTGGAGTAAGTAGGCTCGGTGTCAACAATAGATACGAGGAGAGTTTGATCATTCTTACCAGTGGCCATCACCGACTCGTTTGTTATGCCTGATTCACTTGGTCCGGTTCTGCTTGCGATTTTCAGCATCGGCGTCGACCATCTCAGCTACGGTTCACGCTTAGCTGCCGGAGCGACGTCGCAACTAAAAATAGTGAGCAGAATCTCATCATGCGACTCAGACTTTAGTTCCCATTCTGCGGCGTCCACGCGGATGAATCGCCGCATGTCACATTATTCACGCGACGTTTTGCCATGAAACGAGCCTCGTTAATTTCGCTGAGGCCGCTAAAGTAATCAGACATTGCCAGGAAAACATAAGAATCAATAGTTCCAACGCGGAACTAGGCACGGGGACTCACACAGATACCGACAATATCGACTTCCAATGGTTTGTTTATGGGCAACGGCGAGCTTCTTGCCCACACTGCATCGCGCATGCGCGGCGCCGGTGGCGTCCGCTAGGGGCGCTCAGGTTTGTTTCTAAACACGAGTTGGTCTATAGAACGTCCTCGGAGTGTCCATACATATTTTCTAAGAAATATTTCGCGAAAAAAAATTAAACCAAATAAAACCACTCGCCCGCCTCAGCGAAAACCGCGTGTATGCGGTACCCTATTTGTTTTTACCAGATGAAAAGATAAAGGGAAAGAAATCCAAGCATTCCCCAGCTGCTCATTCGAAAAATGGTTCGAGTATCACGTTGCAGCATCGCAGGATATTTTAATGTTGGTGGCCTGCGGATTTGCACTAGCCCACTAACTGCACGTTTGAGTGAATCCCACAGCTGGTGAGAAATGTCTATTTTGGCCCAGATGTATTTACTGCTTTGCGTATTTAGATTGTGTCAGCCGCCTAAATGTTTGATATCCGAAGTATGTGTGAAATGTAGACTTCGGCCTATCCTCATATACTCTACTGAAGATACTTTATTTCGATTACTTTTGCAAGTTATTTTTTATCTTGCGAGTACATTTGACTGAGTACGAGTATTTGGTACATATTCTTAATTAAGTTCCTCTGTATATTGTACTCAATATCTCAATTAAAATTTTCAATCTTAAAAAAGAAAAAAAAAAACACGTGTCGCAGAAATATTTTACAGGAATAGGAACGGGCAAACCCCAGCTCAAAGTTGAACCGATCGCAAACTTGGAGAGGAAACGACCGTACGCGAAATAGGAAATAAGGCAGAAACGAAACGGCACACTCAAAATGTAAACAAAGAAACAAACGGAAAGAAACAGGAGTGGACACCAAAAGAGAAAACAAGTGTTATCCTGAGGTTTTTTTGTTTGTTTTTTTCATGCTTTACCAGCTACTGCAGCAATGCCCCGCTAAGTATGGGAGCAAAATTGAATTTATGTATATACATAAATTAAGGTAACATATCATCACGACTTGACACCTTGATGTCACGTCGCGTGACCACGTTGCGTGACGTTAGGTCATCTGAACTTACATAATGTCCGATCAAGTAGCATAAATCTATAAACACTATGCTCTTAACTTCCCGAAACGACAGTTTAATATCTTCTAATCAAATTGTAACGATCGATCACCAAATGCTGCAATCCATGCGGTGTAAGGAGGTTTCTTTGTTTTCGGTTTCAACCAATAAAAATGAATAAGCGTAAGCCGATTTTTTTTTTTTTAAATTCTGTTTTAAACGAAATGTTCAGAATTCTAGAGCCGTATGTTAGGTGTTTGGACTGGGGTCTCGTTGCGCATGACCTTCTGACGCAATGTCTTATCGTGTCGTCAGCTATCTTCGTGATCACACTATGTTATGCTGGGTGTTGAACAGTTTTGGGGGGATAACCATTTAGTTATTTTTGTGACCGAGTTTCATGATGAGGTTTAGCTGCCCTTTGAATATGAGGTTTCCATTTTACATATTGGAATTGGTTTGTCTCTTCCTTTTTGTATCTGTGCGCTGTTTTATTCCAATATGTACAACGATTACCAACTAGCCCAGCAATCAACCTTATTACGGTTTCCATTTTATATTGTTTGATATGTCCCAAAACATCTCACGCCAAGATGCATTTTCATTAGCTCAATTCGAGCTGATGACGGAGTTCGCACAATGTAACCAAGCTTTGGGTGCACTGGATTTACCCAGTGTTTAGAAAGTTGGCATCAGTTGTCTTTTGGTGACTACATAACACTGATTTTAGCAATTGTAATTATTCACCTCGGCACCGTGACAGATTGTAGTGTAAATACACATGCATGGAATGATTGCATTGTGCATCAATAGAAAATAGTAAGAAGGCGTTCCCCGAAACTGACAGTTAAAAAACAAAAATAGTGGTGGTGCAGTAAAATAGAAAACCTTGGAAACTCCTTTTTATTACAAACATACAAACTATTACGACCTAGATGACCAGCGGTATTCAAATTTCCTTCTTTTGTTGAGGGTATGATTTACTTTTATTTACTCATCATAACCGCATTGTTTTCTGTTATTTGTGTTGTTTACGTTGTATAGGCACGAACGTGCCTCATATGAAGTCTTTGGACATTTGAGACACAGAAGAAAGAAGTATTATCTTATATTATAGTAATATGTGAAGCGTAGAGGCTTTCCATATTTAGCCGACCCACTTATGTTCTGAACGATGGGAGCCGTCGCCACGTTTGCGCGAGAACCGTGAACGCATTGTCGTAACCGGTCCAAGCGGTAGAGTATCATCGGCGTGTAACGTCACCAAGATAGGCTCTGTGCGGACACAGAGAAGGAAAAGAAGAAGACTCGAGACAAACGAGAATCGGAGGCAGGTACTTTTCCCGGTGATGAGCGGGTATCGTATTAATAAACCGCTTGTTTTTTTTTTGCTTTCTTTTTAGGAAAAAGGGAAACGAAATGTCTGGTTGACTACAGAAAAGCTCAGAAGTGGGATCAAGAGACCCCGACTGCAGAAGCCTCTTCGAATTGAAGGCTACAACGTAAGTAGCGGTCCGCGTATGCCCACTTCACCCGACATCCCCAGCGAGAGCTTCGGCCACGCAATTCACAATGCCGAGAAAACGTAAGCTAACAACTGGAGGACAAGGGCAGGGGACCACACAACAAGATGATCCGACGACTGCAAATATGTTCAGACGTGCGGAGGTGCGCGACGAGCACTCCGACCTCGACGATTGCCAACACGACAATTTGAGGACGGAGGCCAGGGACACCGCGACGTCGAACTACCACGGCCTTGCTCCCGACGGTCCGATGTCCGGAGTCTTTGACTTTCAAGTACTTATGCAGGCCGTGATACGAACTGTGGTACACGAGGCCTTGGAAGGAGTGGCACAGCTTTTCCAAAATACGCAGTCGCCACAACGTCACCCACCAACGGAGGCTTCGAACGTCAAGGATGGACGGCTGACTACGACAAGCGCCCAGTTTGTGCCAGTATATGATCCAGGATCAGACACCCCACCTATGGTGGAAGCGTGGCTCAACAAGGTTGACAATCTAGCTAAGACCTATGAATGGAGTGATCAACAAACAACCTGCTTTGCTCTCACTAAGCTTCACGGCGTCGCAAAAACATGGTATTCGCTTTGACCTCTGTTCAAGGAGCCTGGGACGAGTGGAAAGTGGAAATGAAAAGGCCTTTCCGTCGTAATCTTGCTTTCAACACGTCTTCAGGGACATGAACAAAAGAAAGAAAAGGACGCCACGAGGCAATGGAAAAGTACTTTTATGACAAGCTGGCGAAAGCACGACCCTGCAACCGGGATGATGGGACGTGCATTGAGTACCTGATCACTGGACTAGAAGACGAAGATTTAGTGCGGTCTCTGAGCGTGCGCGGTTACGTTACCCCAGACGAGCTACTTGGGTGCATGAAGCGACTGCATGAACGAGTCGATGGGGATCAAACAGACCCGTGCCAAAACCATCCATCAAACGCCCACTGCTCAACGTCTCAATCGGGGTTTTGACAACAAAGAGCCGACAACCAGGACTCCACGGAAAAGGTTCAACGAAAGAGGCCTGCCACTTTTGTTTTAATTCCTCGACATACAAACACTTCTCGGCTGCATGCCCAAAACCTCAGCGAAAGTCAAGATGCACCAATTGTGGAAAATCTGCTCTCGAGACAAAAGAGTGATTTCAAAAAAGAAACTCAACAAACACGAGTGGCAAGAAAGCAGCCGTTTTAACCCAACAAGGGAGCAAGACGTGCGACTGCAGGGTGTTAAACAAGAATGAGAAGTATTTCAAGCAGGTGATTCTAAAGGACAAGCAGATCAAAGCTTTCGTTGATATGGGAAGCCAGTGCGCAGCGTTACGGGGAAGCGAAGCGCAGATGATGAACGTGACCGACAAACTGCTGGATCGTTCATTCACAATCAACGTGTTTGGCTCTGGAAAATCGACACCTTTAGGCAGTTTCCAAGCAACATTGACGGTCGACCAAGCCAAGGCCAGTGTCCAGGTGTACATGGTGCACGACGCAATGCAGGCTGTTCCGCTGCTTGTCGGACAGCCTTTTACTAAACAGCCGGATGTTACTGTGGTACGTCGCATGAACACCCTAAGCATTTTCGAAGAGCGTGACACATCTGATGAAGAGGACGGGATTTTGATGAAGAGGAGGGGACTAAACAACGCGTAAGCCTCTGGGTGAAAGAAGCGATCGTAATCATTCCAAGCTACGTCGGAATTATTGCGCTCCGCTTCAAAGAAGAGACACGAAAGACTCACGGAAACATCTGCATTGATGGCAGTATCTACGAATCGCGTGGGCATTACGTCCCGACCTGTGTTTTGAGAAAAGACGAACTGGGAGAACTCTACTTTCCCGTAACTAACATGTTGGTCACGCCGGTGATCGTCGCTGCACGAAAGAAGACTCAAGCATCAACCTCGACGCGTACGTAAACTACGGCAAAAGAAAGCCGATAACCGTGATTTCAAGATATAACGTAAATGTCGGTCCATCCGTTTCTGACTCGCAAGGAAAAAACAAAAATACTCGTCACCACAATTAATCACAATTTCGACTGCTTCGCTACATTCCTATCGGAAATGGGGTGCGCGAAGGCAGCAGAAATGAAAACAGTTTTGACAACAGACACTCTCGTGACGTACCGCCGATACCGTCTTGCGTACTCTGAGAACCAGACTGTTCGGGCAATGATCGAAGAACTCAAAAATACTTTTGTTGTAGCAGACTCTACTTTTGGCTACGCCAGTCCCATCTTACTTGTCCCGAAAAAGAAGTGTGAGAGGCGACTACGTGTCGACTTTCGCGCTTTCAACAAAATCACCAAGGAAGAAAGTATCCGCTTCCTCTGATTCACGACCAACTCGAAAGGCTTCACGACAAGTGGTTATTCATGCTTGGGAGAAGAGCATATTGGTTCAGGTTATGGAAGAAGACATAATAAACAATCAACACAGGGACAACACAACCACATCTTTCAACGAGCAACAGAGGATTAAAGATTTCCACTGCGAGCAGCCGACTAAACCCAGGAGGGAAAGATGGGAGAAGGGGAGACAAGGGGAGGTAAAGAAATGAAAGTCGTTTACAATCCCCTGTAACACCGAGTTAGAGTGCAGCTCTTGAGGAGGAGGAGGGGAGGGTACTGAGGGGAGCGTATACCCCTCTTCCCTCCTCATCCTGCGTGCTACTCGTCCCTCCGAGCGGCGTCGGCGTAACCGTGAGGTCACGTGACTCCCGTGACGTCACGTGACCCCCGTGAGGTCACGTGACATCATCGTGATGACGTCATCGGCATCGTCAGTGATGACGTCACCCGTGACGA
Organism: Ixodes persulcatus; assembly: GCA_013358835.2. Classification (NCBI taxonomy): domain Eukaryota; kingdom Metazoa; phylum Arthropoda; class Arachnida; order Ixodida; family Ixodidae; genus Ixodes; species Ixodes persulcatus. The sequence goes on along the minus strand of JABSTQ010004569.1, from coordinate 43,811 downwards.
TACGTCTTCAGTGAAGAACGAATCATGTTTCTTCACTTTATTAGCAACCGCATAAAATACTAAAACGGACTAGTTTTTGCTAATAACAACTTTTGAAACAGATTAAACGATACTGAGGGAAATATATTTATTTATTTGTTTTATTTATAAATACTACTAATCCTCACTGATGGATTTTCGTGGGGTGGTACAAAAACAGAGGCATAAACATAGTACAGAAAAACAGTTCTACAGAGGGTAGCAAATATATAAAACAAACATAGTGGATGAGACACGGTATTTTCATATTAAGTGCGCTTCGACGTCATTCATGAACTGTGTTAGCGAGCTGGCGTGGAAAACGTGTTCGGGCGAACTGATCCATTCCTGGACATCTAGCGGAAACAAAAAACAAAATTTAAAGCAATTATTTTAAGGTTGAAACTCCTCCAATATTTTCCCATTGTTTGAATGCTCTTCCATCATGGGGATTAAGGTAGTTGGATTTTTCTATCTTAGTCAACTTATTGACTATTTCGTAAATTGGTTTCAATCTAGTGAGCTTAGCACTTTTTTCTAATGGCTGTACGCCGAGCCTTCTAAACAGTTCAGATGGTGAATCAAGCGTGTCGAACTTATTGGTAATGAACCATACAGAGCGCATCTGCACTTTGTTAAATTTTTGTATCTCTGCTTTTGTGAAGGGAAACCAAACAGGGCTAGCATATTCAAGCACAGGCCAAATAAGGGTTGGGTAGGCAAACAGTTTAGTTTCGCAGGATACGTATTTCAGTCACCTTCTTAGGCACCACAATTTTGTTAGTGCTTTTTTGGCTACTGCATCTATGTGCATGATCCGGTTTGTATTGCTTGGGAACACAACATCCAGGTACCAGAAATCGTGCACGTTTTGTGTAATGTTTCCGTTGATCTAATAAGAATGATTCAATATGCTTTCCTTCCTACTTATGAACATGGCTACTCTCTTGTCAGTGGTAATAAGCAACTTACATAATAATAATAATAATAATAATAATAATAATAATAATAATAATAATAATAATAATAATGTTTTTTATTCCTTTAAAATTCCACAAAAGCAAAGAAGATTGCTAGTCCGTGGGACCAGGCAGACCAAAACCTTAACAAATAAAAGGAATAGAACACAGTATTACAAGTAACACTATAAGTAAAGAAATTAAACAAAATTGTAAAACACAGCAATATTTGCGCCATGTAAATGAAACTACTCTCCACATGAAAATCAAACAAATCGCTGAACACAGAAATACTAACAAATTCTAAACGCCGTACGACCTTACGTGAAACATACCATAATAGACAATAGTTGAAAACCAACATCGCATAACACAGAAATGACTCAGGAAAAAACACACTAAGCAACAGGGAAATCAAGTTTTACACTCTTGACACCATTTTTTAAGAGCTTTCTTTGCCGTTCGCATGGTTGATATACCAATCAAATTATCGGGTAATTTATTAAAAAGGGAAGGAATATAATGCCGTTTCATTCTCTTTCCGTAGTTCGTAAATATTTTGGGTATTACGTAACTTTCAGTGCATCTCAGATTTCCCTTTTTGACCTCAAATTTCGAGCTCTTATCATGCCGTGTTAATATTACATATTCATACAATTTAGAAAAATACATTATATTTAGTTCATTCATTTTCATATCAATTACAAGATTATCATATCTGGTTCCATACGCAACGTTACTCGCAATCTGTTTAAGTACTCTATCTATTCCTAGTTTTTTATTTACTGCACATTGACCGAAAACAGTGATACCGTATCGCAAGATCGACTCTCCTAAGACCATAAAAACAGTTTTACGAACATTTATATCACAAACGCTCTTTAACCGGTAAAGATACGCTGATACTACGCGAAGCCTTTTTTTAATAAATTCTATGTGATGGTTCCATAAAATATGTTCGTAAAAAATATGCCTAAGTACTTTACAGACTGTTCGTATGGAAGTGCTATACTTTTGCAAGGGTTAAACCAGTCTAAGATCTTGTCCAACGCGCTTTAAAATGTTACGTGGTTTAAAAGGATTTGTTCTTTCAGAATCTATTATACAATAGTCAGCAAAGAGTTTAATGTTGATGTCGATGTTATCGGTTGTGTCATTAATATAAAGCAGGAAGAAAAGCGGGGAAGTACTGAACCTTGAGGTACTCCGGAAGACACCGGCTTATTAGCTGAGGTATTTTCGTGAATATCCACTTACGGAGATCACCCAGAGAGGTAGTCCTTAATCAAATTTACAACTTCTCGGTCGCCTAAGAGTTTCGCTAATTTGAAAAGCAGTTTATTATTGGAGACTTTGTCGTCTCAACCTGCGGTAACTTACTCTGTCATACAATAAATGCGTCACGAGTTGGCATAGTGAACAATGTAGAAAAACAAACATTTTTAGAGTCCGCACTCGTTAATAGTCGAAAATTTCAAATTTTAAACATCTATAAAACAGAAAATACGAGCAAGGCAGGCATTGACGAAGATAATTCCTGGAGAAGGGGAACAAGGGGGACAAAGGACAAACACAAATCTCCAAACACAGGGATTCTTCAGGGATTATCTTCGTCATTCTTGTCCAGCTCGCTTGCACCTTCTCATTTAATTCCATTATTTTTAAAGGCAGGCATCAGTTTCGGGGGCGTCGAAAAGTGCTTTTGTGATATTTCTTCGAGTCGCCACTCCATACGAAAAAAATCGGGTGTAACTTTGAGGCCCGGTGAGGTTGCATTGAACCTGACAGTTTTCCGGTGCCCCGTAAAAACGCCATACTGTGACTGCCCCATACTCGAAGGCAGGAACCACGGAAATCCCCAGCCGACATTAGGTTCCGTCGTCGCTCACAATCTCTCGAGATTAACTGGAGATCACTAAGTCGATTGCTATAATCTCTTTCGGTATAAAATGGCAAAAGACAAAGCTACGGCTTCAACAAGTCAATGAGCTGGAAAACGTAAATTGACCATGTCCTTAAAAGAATATTTGAGGCAGTCCAACGAAATTCTGTTCACATTTAACGACCCTTTCAGCTTCCTCTCCAGTCATGTCGTATCGACAATTTTCAATAGAGTTTCTGTAGACATTCTTTCAAGCAAAATCTAGAGTGCAGACAATAAAAATGCTCTAGAATTACTCTGACCTCGTCTCAATAGAATTTCTGGCGTCCTATGTCTATATAATTTCTAAAGGCTAGACTCGGTAGAATAATAGGATGCAGTGTGCCAAATAAGTCTCGCTTCTTGCAATGCTTTATAGTTGGAGATACAGTTCATGAACCCTTAAATATAAAATCATATTGCGTATAAATTTTTGCCGGGAAAATAGCAACGTATTTTCAAACCTTTTATTGTCTGGAGTGGTCCTCGTTCAGATGATTACCTTTCAAGTCTCTGGTATACAATACGGCGGCCAGGCAGTCAAGACTAGTGCATTACTAATGTTATAAGTGCTTCGTTCTGTGGAGCGCGTGTTTTCATGGATGTATTGCGAAACGCCTAAAATTATTTTCGCGATTTAGTTTTCTTTTTAAACTGGTAAATTGTTCATTGAAAGGTGATAGAATCTTTGTTTGAATCCCTGTCAGTTTTTATGCAATTTTCTATACACTAGGTTTTATAGAACGTTTATAAAGAAATGGCCAAAAATCTACAGGTAATGAATAAAAGAGTAAGTATGCGTTTTCTTCAGAATATCTATAGCCCCAATAAACCATTTCTTGAGTCCCGCATATCCATGGATCATCTGCGGATACCCGCAGTAAACTGGCGGGATCGGATAAGAATAAATCAGATTTAATGAATTGCGGATGGGATGCGGATGCCAGGGGCTGCATGTTCGGATCGGATGCGGAAATCCGCGGTTCTGGATCCACATTTTTGCCATAAACGTGTGCGACTGCACAGTGTAGAGTGAATAAGTGTGTAATACTAATAAGTGCACCATATATTATATTGCGGAGAAAGAAAATACTGGCTTAGATAAAAGCTGCCAAGCGGGGACAAAATACTCTAGTTGAAGAAAGATATGATTTTTACCAAATATCGCTCAAGAACGTTCTGTCTTGTAAAAAATGCTGTTCCAAGAAAACGTACAAAAATGCAAGACTATCAGTCGTCCCGGGAAAGCGTGTTTTTGTTTGGCAGGTAAAGTGCGAAATATCTTTGGGCAAAGAAAACCCAAAATGCACAATCCACAAGTAAGTAGAAGTTTGCAAGTGGCTTCTTGTAGATCAAGGAGACTGAGTTCGATCGTCTGCAGTGGTGGGACTTGCGCAAGCACACGTTTCGGCACCTCATTCTTGTAGCACAGTTGGTGCAAGCCACCCCGGCATCAAGAGCACCAACAGAGAGAGTTGGCATTAGCCAACTCTCTCCGACCCTTTCTGACACCGTTCATGCTGACGATTATATGTTTCTTCTACACAGCTACCTAGACAAGTGGAACGCAGTGCGTGTGTGCGTTTTCTTTTCCCCGACAGTGTGCACTGAGCTGTTTTTAAGCATATGGTTCCGAACATGCAGTTAAGGGTTCGTGTTTAAAACTGAAACCGATTGAAGGTGTTGCCATTATTTAATATTGCGATATGTTCCCAGTAATGCACCCGCACCTTACCACACATAAACGAGTACGTTGCTGCGGTGAGTCAGCGCCTTTCTTCTCTTCTTCTCCCACTTTTTTATTGCTTGGACAAAATAAAATGACACATTGTTATTAGTCTATCCTGCGTTAACTTTCATGTTTGTAAAATATGCGTGTCCTTAAAGTAGGTTTTACAAAGCAAAAAGAAAAAAAAAAGATTAAAATTTACTTCCTTTACAGGACATCTTTAGAACGGAGTGTCAGTGTCACTGACTCCCAAGACGATCTGATAACTGCGATTTCCTTTCCAGCGATGCGAAGCGTCTCTTGGAGGACGATAGCTTATTTTATAAATACGTTAAAACAAAATACGATAAAATGGTTTACACCACATTCTGACATGAACACTTCTTTTTATGAAGGCAAGCAGACGGCTTATAAGATACTATCCAGATTTGTTTCTTTTATTTTATTTTATGTTTAATTTTAATTTGCAAAATTAATGCGCGAATTGAGGGTCCGGATGCTGTTCCGAATTTTGCAGATGCGGTTTCCATGCGGATACGAAGTCTGCGGATGATCACAAACTCTTATCCGCGCAGGGCTCGAACTAGTTTCTGTACAAATTTGGTAGCAAGTAAATAAATATTCTTGTAGAGGTAGGTGCCTTTCCTGGTAAGCCCTGAGGTGGTTTGCTTCGCACCTCTGATTAACTAAGAAGTTTCGTTGCGTCCACCCTCTGCGAAATATTTCTCGAAACGGTGTACAGTGCGGAATATAATTATTCTGCAAGTGAAGTAATGACATAAACGTTCTGTTTTCCATTGACGTTGTGCCTTTTGAGGTCGGGTCTAGGTTTTTCGTTTTTCTTAAAAGTAATAACTGAACCACTCGGTCTTGTATTCGACTGTATCATTGCAAACTACCTAACATCACAGTAGCCTTAAAATGTGGGGAAACGGAGCGCTCGCGGATTGTTCGCGCTTCAAAAACACGGGATCAATCCTTTCGCAGTACCCACGGCTCCTGCCAGATAACGCGCTCAATTTTTTATATAAAAAGAAAGTTAGGGAGAGGAGGAGATGAGAACGTGTGGTCACGCCAGAGTGTCGAACTCTGATCGGAAGGGCAGTGCGCGAACGCAAAGACTAGCTGCCCTTGTCACCAACTGTCTCCTTTCAATTAAAGTGAGCACGAGCGTATCTTGTGCCGCAGGGTCCGGCCTTTGAACTCGGCACCCTGCGCCAGTCGTACACGGGACTCATTTTCGATGTGATCGGAGAAAGACGGTGGGTAGAGACAAAGGCAACTAGCCTTGGCGTCTAAGAAAGAAATCAAGTCAACAATACGGGGGAAGGGGGTTGTAAATCTCCCCTGTCCGACCTCCCGAATAAACCCGACACCTCCGGGCTGTATGTGGTAGCCATGCTAACCCTGAGAGTGTGGAACAAAAATAGTTGACGCCGAGTGTAGTACAGTAAGAGTAACGTTATAATAACCACCTTTAGCTTTTTTTTTTCGAACAAAAAGAAAACAAGACAAAAAGAAACGGTTTTGAGGAACGTTTGATTGTTAAACCAAATATAAAATCCAACACCAGAAACGGCTCAAGAAAGACTGATTTTATGAACTTAAAGGGCAACTCCGGACGAAACTCAAAATTAAATAAATTACTGGTGTCGCTGTAGTGACACAAAATACGACCCCAGCCAAAATATTACGTCCGTGGAACGCCGCATTCTCAACTAATGCCGATAATAAAAATGCGACCCGCCGCGAGCCGCTGCACCTTAGTGGGTGGCCAGCGGGTTGCCGATGGCTAAAACAACATTGGGCCGTGACGCCAGTATCGTTCTCTTTCTTCCTCCGGTCCGGGCGTTGCGAGGAGTGCGCTTCTTTCAGCCGCTAACACCGCTACTTCGGCTTGTGATTGGCGTGTTTAGCCGTTTCTTTTATCTGTAACCCGTGTAGCTTCGGTATAGCCTTTTATTTATTTGCATGTGAGAACTTCAAAACTCATTTTAGCGAGCAACTCGGTCCGCTCAAGACTACCCAGCTGTTCCTCGAAAGATGCCGAGTGCAACTTGTAGCGCTGTGGGCTGCTCAAACAACCCGCTGCGCAACACGGAGGTGCGTTTTGACAAGTTTCCAACGGACCAGAAATTGGAGAGGGTGTGGGTGAACGCTGTTCGACGAGTGGATTTTGGACTTCGGCTTTTACGCGCCCGAGAAAAAAAGAGCGAAAAAAACAGACGTATACAGCCCAGCACACGTGTGTTCGGGCGCTGCGGCCCGCGCCGGTGAGCCTCAAAGCTTCGTGTGTGGGACTGACCCGCAGCGCGAAAGCGCGAGGGCCCCCAGTATTGTACGTCACGGGCAGCGCAGCGTAGAGCAACGCCGCTCCATCCACGGAGCCCCGATGACAATTTAGGCCTAGCGACAAGTACGGAACACTGCACACACGGCGACAGCCGCCGAGCATGGCACCGAACGAGTTCACTCGTTTTCCAGTCGCTAGCTTTTGGGTATACAAGCGACGAGTACGGCATTGCGCACGCACCGCGGCGGCCGCCGAGTACGGCACCGTACGAGTTTACGAGTATTCCAATCGCTAGCTTTTGGGTATACGCACGAACTCTTACTGCATATGCTGGATAACTACCATGTATACAAAATTAAAATAAAATCAGCTTACCTCCTATATTTAGACGGCTAGCGCAACAGAGGTAGGTGCCGCTCGGCCTGCGTACTCGTTGAACGAGAACGATCCTGACGTCACGTTAACATAGCGGCTGATTTCCAGTGTTGCCGGGACCTCAGGCGGCTAGTTTCGATTTTGTTGGCCGCGCCCCAAACAAAACTTTGAGGCGTCTATATCTTTAAAACTACGCACAATAACGAGAAAAAAATTACACCTTGCAATTCAGGGACGCTGACTGCACTAAAAACAGTCATAATTCCAAAATCGAAAGTATGGACCGGAGTTGCCCTTTAACGGTGACCGTAACATTACCCGAATCGTCAATATTTTCGGTTTGAATCTTATAGAATATATACACTGTGTTCATTCTAACGCATTAATACAAAATAAGGTGAGTTAGACGGGTGACGACTTCACCATGTGTATATCAGGCTAGGCTGGCAACAGATAAGATAATCATCGTGGTACGTTGACTACTCAACCAAATTCATGGTCTGAGGGGACATGTTGGAATTGCAGTACTGAAAGCAATTACTCCTAGAGGCCAGGTTAATTTGAATAATTTGCGAAAATTTAATGTTTTATGAAATATTAATCTTTCAACTTTTACGGGTTTTTGTCCCGCCCAAATAAACGATTGTGCACAAAAAGAGAGCATCAAGCCCTGTCCACAATGACGCTTCGAAAAGTGATGCCATCGTTTAGACCACGTCGTCACTTGTGACGTCGGCGCACCCACTAAGGACACGCTACCGATATAGTTACGAAATTATTGAAACCACTGTGCTGCTCTTCCAAGCGGCATGTGCAATGTCTAATTTAGGCAAAAAAACAACGCGAAGATTTGTTGATTAATATTTAAAGAACCATTACCTTTACGGCAATTTCTAAAATTGGTTTGGCCTCTAATAGAAATCTCCGTGAATACTGCATTTCTAACATGATTTTTAACACCTAAAATTAAAATGTTAATTAAGATATCTGAAATACTTAATAAACTTACAGTGCATGATGATTATTCTCTGAATTTATGTTCGCCGAGCCTTATCAATATGTAATGAAGACAAAAACCCATCTAACTTTCACACCCTGCTAAAAAAAAAAAAAAAATTGCATGAAAAGGGAACGTTTAGTATATGGGCAAAGTGTTTGCCAAACTTCAGAAGTGCTTATTTTCACTTCAGGCTTCCTTGCGCTTTGGAGCTTGTCGAATTAACAAACAAAACTTCCAGTTTATCTTTTACAACACTCAACAAAAATTTCACAAATTCATTGTCTGCATGAATAATGGGATACGCCATTAAAGCCAAACCAACCCCCAAGCAAAGAACGCGGTCAAGACGTATTAAGTGGTGTCTTATATTTAGAAAATAAAATAAGAGACCACGGTTCGTGACCGGCGTGGCCTTTTATTATGAAGGCCTTGTTTTGTCGAGTTTGTTAACGCGCAAGATATAATCAGAGGAACAAAAACATATTTTACAGTGTAAAAAACAAGAGACACGGCCATTTCAGAGTCCAGATGTCTTAGAGGCTGCTAATTATTTTTTTATCTACTGATATATTTTATGAAAAATTTAGAATCTGCGCCCGCAGTGCACATCTTGAGCTACGCGCTTGGTATTTGCAAACTTGAACCGAATGCTTGCCCGCATCCACCTGTTTCACTATATCTACTAGCGGGCATCCACAGCTATACCAGTAAAATAATGCGGTTGAGTGAAGATGAATAAAGGGAATTTTGAGCGTGTTCGTACTGTGATTTAGCGTCCACATATGTACCACGCGGAGTAAAAAAAAATAGGTAAGAAACAATGAAACCCGTGCTCGAAGATTTAGGGCCCCTCAGAAGTAACTATCAGATTATAAGCGTCGAGAAAAATATGTCTATTAAAATACAGTCATAACTCGTTAATATATGCCCATTAATAGAAACACCCCGCGATAAAAACAGGATTTTCAAGAACAAAACGGGTAAATATATGCATATTTGTCTGGTTATTATGAACGACACATTATGTTGGCTTTTTGAATGCGCGAAGGTAACCATATTAACCACACACGAGTGGAATTTGTACTTTCCTTCCGATTAAGACTTGCAGAATTTTTGTTACAATAATGTAAGTCGGATAGTGAAACGTTCAGTGCGAGTCGGGTACTAATCACAGCTGATTTAAATCACAAAAAATGCCACCTTTACATCGAAGGGACCACATAACGTGCGCATTATTGTCTAGCTTTAATAAAGGTGCTCGAGGAAACATTTCGCTTGTTTGTTTGACTTTTTTCTTGTTGGGGGAAGGGCATGACGACGAAATGACATGTTCCAGATGCACAGCTTTTGTATTGTTCTGCTTAAGAAACAATCATAGGCACCTGCATTGCTTAACTTCAAAACTAGCTGCGCACGTGACGTAATAACGATTATTATAAGCATGCTTAAGTTCAAGGAAGACAAATTGAACACGAATTTCGAATACCAAATACTTTTATAGATCTCGTATCTGACGCAAACGAGTCTCGCGAGCAAATAAAACTATTCTAGTTATTCTTTGGAAGACTCGGTCAGATTCCGGTGAAGTGCGCCGAACGTCAAGAAGTCCAACCAGGCAACCCCGCCAACACTGCATAAAGTCCAGCAGTAACTTACCGGATTGGCCCAGCTCGATTTTCTTGGGACGCTGACAGCAAGAAATACCCGAAGCGATGGTGCAGCAAAACTCAGCGGTGCGAACAGCCTGCGTAAGACGTCTTCGATCCGACCCGAAGAAACGCCCGAGCGATTCACACAAGTGAGACAGAAGATATCCGTCGACGACGTCCGGCCGAGTCTCGATACCGAGTGAGCAACAGGCACCTCCGGCAACACCACCAGTCCACTCCGATGCGCTAGGCGGCTCACACACGAGTCCCGGGCGCCGGCCCACGATGCGCGGTCATGAGAAACCCCGAGGTCTCTCCCCTACCTTCTCCTCCTCGGGTTTTCCCACTCTCAGCCTCTCCTGTTATCCCCCTCACCCATCCCTAGAAATCCCATTTCTCCCTCGCCGAAGCGGCGTCCGTATTTTTTTTTTTTTCACTCGTTCACCTCTTTGCCTTTTACCTTTTTTTTTTTTTTTTTTTTTCTCTAAACGGAAAGATGGGATATGCTGTCCGTTGCCGCATCCGTTGCCCCGCTTTTTGAGTTCACAGGAATTTGCAAGCAACTCGTGCTCGGAAGACGTAAAGTTTGTTTTTCTACCTCGGGGATACGTCGAAACGCGTGGTACAGCTACAAAAAAAAAAAAAAACGTAAAATGGCTACGGATTTGTTCACTGGTCACGATTTTCCTGGGTGGCACTCGTTTCGCCGAATGACATCACCACACGCCGCAGTAACTTGATAGTTGTATATTTTTCTGTTCTTGCAAAGAGGCGCGAAGCTCTCATTCCTGCGCTTATTTCAGCCCCTTCGTGGCGATTTCACGAGTCAGTTGCGTAGTGCAAGAAAACATTAGAATAGAATATTGTAGGTTTGGTATAATAGCTTTTACGTTCCATACGCCGGCTTTGAAATGATGAAGTGCCATGCTCTCAAAACATTATCCCGTGGTGCCGCAAAAAAACAAAAAACAAACGTGTTTTAAAAGGCAAAATATGCTAAACCCCTGACGTTGCAATATTTCAATAAAAAATAAACTGTTTGCAGCCGCCGAAACGTCTTGCCGCGAAACCTTCTGATGGAATTTCAACTCCCACGCCAAATCGTTTTTCTCGTCTTATCCTAAAACTAAATCTCGCTTTTTTTAAACACAGAATGTGTGTAAGGTTTGGGATTCCCGAAGAAAGACTGACGAAACGCCAAGGAAACCATCACGACGTGCGTAACATGTACAGCTGCATCGAAAAGATATTAGCACATGTGACAAAGGACCGGAGCGGCAAAATCGGGACACGCAGCGTAATTGTTCCCGAGAGCGCAGATAGAGAGAGTGCCACGCACGTTTCATGCTTCAAAGCGGGAGTTGCCGGCAAAAAGCAGCCAATCCCAATCCTAAAGCCTGCATTATCACTCACTTTTCGGCCGAGCGATGCGCCAGAGTCGTGGCGCACATTAGCCTGTTTATTATTTTTCTTTTTTTTAAGCGGGTGTTGTGAGTGGTTAGGAGCCGACGAGTGAATTAAACGGCGACGAAAGTGCAACGTCACTGTTCTCATCACCTTTTTATGTGGGTGTATTTTTGCTTTCCTTCTAATTCAACCACTCATAAAGTGTGCCGTGACTGCGGTTTTAGACCGTCATTGCGCACGGATTCCACAGCTGCCAACAGAATCTAGTCTTTCGAAAGTGTTGTCGGTTTAGGGGAAAACAGCAATAAAGGAAATACCGCCGCTCACAACATCCGTAACAGAAAAAAAAATAAATAAAAAATAAGCCGGCTTACATGCGTAAACACATTGGCGCACCGTTCGAAAAGTGAGGGATAAGACTGCGTTCGAAACGCGTGCTTTAGGATGGGCTGCTTTCTGCGGCCACCCCTGCTTTGCCACAGAGAGCGCGCCTGCTACGATAGCGCCGCGTGTCCCCATTCTGCCGCTCCGATCATCGGTGACTTGGGCTAATCTTTTTCCGGTGCAGCTCTACTCCAGAGAGCAATATATACTAAAAAAACAACACAAAATTAGGAAGAAATAAAAACAAAAGTCATCACGCACTCTGACTGCAATGAAGCCCATAATCCCACGATTATGAGTACTTCACTCTACCACTGCGCCAAGAGGGGAAACTTGCGAGGATTAAGAAATCCCGTCCCCTCACTCTTTGAATTCGAATGTCAAACGTCAGGCGCTGTTACTCAGCGTTCGCGTTCGAATAGTGAGTAGCGGCTCTAATCCTACCGACGAGAGCTCGGTGCCCTGACGCCGCAGCGCGCTCTAATAAACTCTGCCACAATTTGTAGACTTTTAATCAAAGAAAAATAATAGGGTACAAACAAATAACTGCCAAGTCCACCAGAAGCCTTGTAGAGCACCACGGAAACGCATCTTATGCATAAAAACTTTACCCGCAGAATCGCGAAAAATATTTTTCTTTGTACTTTCTCACTGCACTGGGCAGCAATTTTCTACAGTCTTATCGCTTTTGAAAGATCATTCCCTAGCCAATCAATCAGTCAACTTAAAACCCTTCGTGCGTTTCTGCGTGTTTGGTCATTCAACAAAGTAGACGTACAAACGTACAGAGCCTTGACAAATTTCACGATGGGTTCACTTCCAAAACGCCTTTAAATTGGAACCGCTTTCCCATTTATACCGCAACAAGCAAGACCAATCAACTGTTCAGGCTTGCGGTTTTCTAATTAGTGTTAATTAGGACCCTAACAAAAAATTCAGACTTTTTAGTAATTCATAAATGGTTTTATTTACTTTAAAACGCAAGCTTATTTCTCTTACGTTGAATTTCGTGAACGACAATAGGGAGTTTTAGAATAACGTACGCAATCTTAGCGCACCCTAGCGCTAAATTTAGCGCTTGTATTGGCGCACCCGACCCGAGAGAGTTTTAGAATAGCGTTTCTCCGTCGCGACGCAAAAGCCCAAGCAACTCGCGCTTGCGACGCCACCAAGATACAGTCACAATTTTTATTTCACACACGAAATGCTGTAACTTTAGAAAAAACAAGTGTTTTGGTCCAGAGTAGAATTTTAGATTTGTTTAAACATGAGAATGCGACGCGAGCGGTTGACCTGTCGTGTTCGCTTGCGTCGCCTTGGCAAGAGAGGTCTCGTGCACTGCCCTTCGCACATCGTACCTTCGCCGAGAAATGTTCGCGCGTCACAAGCATCACGTTGCCGGTGATCGTTGCCAACCTGAGTACAATGTCGTCCCGTATTGAAAATCGCAGTCGCGAGGATGCCGCCGAGGTCGCACTCACGACGCCGCCAAAGCAGCCGCCGACATAATCCTGGAAGCCGCCATTTTTTTTTAACTCTGCTCGTCTTGGCTTTAGCCAACTTCTCATCACGAATCCTCCTTCGAGCAGCGCAAAGACTCTTTGCGTAGGCACGCTAAAATTGCGCACGCAAAGCGCAAAACCTGGTTTGCGTTTGGAGCATGCGCAGTGGCGACGGCGCTATTCTTTGCGTACGCAAAGCTTTAGCGTGCGCTATTCTAAAACTCCCTAATATGTCTTATGTTGATGCCGTTCCCTAGCAAGTCTTTATGTCACCAAAAGTTTTAGTTTAATCAAAGATCGTGAACTTTTTTATGTACTCATATATGCTATCGCTTTGAAGAAACTTTAAGAGCATATTTACACTTCGACCGGTTTTTGTCATTACAAGTACTTTGTGCCGCCGATGAACTTGCGCTTGGAATAAAGCTTGGCCTTTATATACTTTTTCCGTCTAATTTTTAGAATACATTATCTTTTGTTGATTTAGTCTGAGACCTAAATTGTTGATGTTGCGCTAGTTTACATTTCTCTACTCTAGTTTTCTGACGCAGTCAACAAGCACCATATTCCTTATTTAACAAACGCTCTGCAAAATCCCAACGGTTTCAGTGATAAAACATTTGAAAGAAAAACGAAACTGTCAAAGTTTTAAATGATACCGTATTTTTATCTTCAATGCAAAACAATTATAAGCATTCTCATTACGTCGCCAAAACCAGAGTACATACTTCTAATAAAGTAAATATGCACAAATACTGATACACTCTGTTCGATATTACGATTTCCAGTATTCTCTCCTCGTTTTGCTGAAACGCAGTGTGGAGACGATTTTAGCTTCATGTGCATATGTGGAGAACAGGCTTCGGATGTTACAAGTGTTTTGAATAAGTCACCCGCATGCTCATACTTTACCTCGCCCTATATTAGACTACAGCCAAATGTTCGAGTAACAAGGTGCATTCACAAGCCAGTTAAGAACTTTGCTGTTTTTTGTTCCATCGCACGTCTCAGTGCAGCACCCCAGAGCAACCTGAGGGGTGGTTCTGCAGCGACCGCCTTAAAGGTGAAATCCGCACGGACATTGCTTGCTCGTGTTGGCGTTGGTCGCACCATAGGAAGGTCATAAGATAAAGCGTCAATAGCACAGTGCCGCTTTGGTTCGACGTCATTCCGGGCGCGATCAATGGTGTTACTGCGAGCAGGCGGCTCACCCTTCCTCCGCTGCGTAGGACCGGTGCTGCGTTTTTGGATAGGAACTGGGTATTAGTAGAATAATCTAGTAGGCGTGCAGTCATTTTACGGTCACAATTCATGCTCGGGGGAATTCCATGAAGAGCTGCATGGTTAATAAAAGGACGTGCTTTAAGTATTCACTATTCCCTCGCCAACTGCCAACATTGTATATTACCCGATGAAAGTGCTGCTCGATAAAACGTCCCGCTAAATGTTATTGCGTGTTGCTTAAATTTTACCTAACGTGTAATCAGGCGTTTTTTTTTTAACTGGCTATTGATTTAACATTGCAACCCTAGGCTACAACAGTAGTACATAATAATGTGAGAAAAAGTATCACATGCGAAGAAGAGCCAATGTCTAGTCTAAAACAATCCAGGTGAAGCCACACTATAAAATCTGGATGTCTTCGTGAGCTAACACAGGAAACCTTCATTTATGGACAAAAAATATTCGCCCATTTGAGATCTTGATAGACCGCTACATATTTCTCCATATAATGGTTCACTTGCGGCCACTCGCAGTGCAACAGAATCGCCGCTCGGAGGTTGCCAATCTTGCTACGCAGAAGCTTTCGTAAAACGTTTGTGAAATCAAAGACGTAATCTCCAAGGTGTTCATCATAATGTTAGGAAATTATTTCTAGTTTTTTTTCTTTACTACGAGCACCAGCTTTTAAAGTGAGTTTGATACTATTTATTTTAGTAGCTGTCCAGTAACGTGTGCAAAGCTAGGTAGTCTTGTACGCAATCCGTGACTAGTAACGCCTTACTTTATATACTTTTCTTCTAGGTAGCAAAATAACAGCTTGGTTACTTTCCAGTGTTGTACGAAATGGATTATACATGTGAATCTCTCTTATGTGGAAGATTGGAGCTTACGTTTATAATTAGTCTTAAGATACGTTTGCTTGAATAAAACAACTTTTGAAATTTGAAATATTATTGAAACTTCAAGTGATGTGACAGATAAAGCAACCTAATAAATTATTCCAAAAAACAGTAAGTGGCACGAATATTTTTTTCTTAGGACTTCTGCCAACACAGTCAAGATAATGATTTTGGACTTGGTTCAATTAATATGGTTTTAATCTGTTTATCATGCCGCTTCGTTTGTTAACACGAATATACCCAAGCATTTATTTCACCTCAAGTATGCCTTTTTTAAGGAACAATTATTAGTGTAACAATAAACCATAAGACATTAGGCATGGCGTCTAATATTTTTATACAAAATCTCTCAAAGCCCATAATAAAAAAGTAGTACCACGAATTAAAAATTTAAGAGCACAAATTGCAGAAGATGGTGACAAAACATACACATCTATGGAAGTCATGACAGGTATAATGAGTCACATCGACAAAATAAAGCAGAACCAAAAAAAATTCACCACATCTCCACGTGGTGAATGATGTTGATTGGGGCGAAGCTCTGGTGGTGCTTGTCTGCGTAGACGCTGAGCCGCAGCATGCCGAGCCTTTCGTTCGTTTTCATCCATCTCAGAAAGAGAATCTGTGGTATGGAACGTGGTTATATACGCATTTGAGCATTTGACCGCAGCGCCCTCTCGTCTATAAACGTTGAGCCAATGCATGCAAAGTTTAACGCGATTATATACGCATTTGACAGCAGCGCCCTCTCCTGTATAGACGTTGAGCGGCTACATGCAACGTTTCATCCATGACATCCCTACCTCTTGAGTTACTACCACATCTCAAAGCCCCCTACTCGTCCCGCAGTCGTGGCCGAGTGGTTAAGGCGATGGACTAGAAACCCCGCACAGGTTCGAATCCTGTCGACTGCGCAAACTTTTTTTGGTTTTTTACATCATTTTTTTATCTTGTTTTTTTATTTTTTGTGCCCTACACGAGCACGTGAGTACGTGAGCTCACGAGCACGAGCACTGAGCAAGAGCACCGGACGCCGGACATACAGATATGGCTAGCCCCTAAGGAGCTTCGCCCCTAAAATCAATTGAGACAAAAGTGACAAATATTCGGTAACGGCCCGGACTTGAAAACAAGGCAGGCATTTGAATAAAAAAAATGCATGTACTAAAGCAAAAAAAAATTAAAACGAAGAACTCGACAAAATAAACGCTGCACAACGTTCTTGGGTCGATGAAATGTCCAATCAAGGCGGAATAATTTGCTTTTCTACGGGATATCTGACGGTGCAGCTGAAACGTGGATGCATGCAGAAGTACAGAATAAGAGGGTCTTATCAGACTGGTTTGACGGGGAAAGAGCAAAGACGTCTGCCAACTGACCGTTTATTATTATCGACCATGCTCATAGGCTTGGCCATTTTATGACAATATGTACAGTACCATCATGGTTAAGTTTTCCTCTTAAATCAAAAAACGAACTGCTGCAATAAAGGCTGTTGTTGAGGATTTTCTTTCTTTAGCAAAGTAATTGGCGCCTAGGAATTCATTTGAACTTCCCCAATCGCATGGTTTAACATTCAAACTTCGTTATAACAAACTGTTCCTTTACGATAAATCTTACATATACGATCATGAACTTGGCCGCGCCTCGGAGCTGTCTCGAGTATCGTTCTTCCGTGTCGGTCTCAAGCGGTTATGTGAGCTGTATAAAGTAATATTTATTGATCATTATAAAAATATATTTAATCACTAACTGAATATTTGACAACATAAATAAAGGGCTGACCACCCTATAGCAATGCCCCCCCCCCCCCCAAATTATCTGAAAGGTGTTCTGCCAATATTCTCCGGCGTTTTTATCCTCGACAGGCACGTTGTAAGGGATTTGGGACAGCCTTAAACACATTCCTTATTTTGAAGCTAATTATAGCATGCCTCGCACATATAACTTCTCAAACATATAGAAGTCTGTTATTGCCTCTTTTTTGTGGTAAACATTACTTTTATGTGACAGTGGGTTGGACAAAAACAAAGTAAACAGGGGCGCGCGGCGGAACTGTGGTGATTACACGCGCAAACCGTCGAAAAGTGTCCATTTAAGTAGCTGCCATGTCGCGTAAAACATGAAATGCCACTTCGTTTTACTTAACAAAAAACAATCTTGGACGACGCTTAAGCTTCGCCTCTCAAGGTGGAACGCGATAGCGTTAACGAGCCTCGTTTGAATCGCCTTCTCATTTGCCGTGCAAGCGTGCCTCGCGTGGCGGGGAAGACGACGAAGTGTCTGCAAAGGAACACTTCCTTTTCTGCTTGTCCTAAACTGCAGCGAAATGCAAGGGCCCGGGTTCGTCCCGGGTGCCATAGGGCTCACTCCAAGACGTACAAGAACGAAGAAAAATGAGCTCCATTGAGAGCAGTTCGACGGCACTGGATGGCCGGGTTTCAGAGCGGGTAGCGGAAAGCTCCCAGGACTACAGGATGATTCTGCCTCGTCTACCATCAGGTATATTTGTTACAAATTCTCTCTGTCTGCATGCTGACATCACTGGATGATCGTACAAAGCCACTGACTTCAAGGAAGCCCTCTTTTCGATCATTGAGCGCAAAGACCTCCTTGGCTTGGGTCCATACCAAATGAGCCACGTCTGGATGGCCACCTTCGCCAATGAAGCAGCCAAGTGTATAGTCAAGACATGCGAGGAGCTTCAGGTGAAAGGAAAACGATAGGTGGTCATCGAACCATGCAAAAAAGAAATTAAATTGAAGCTTTTGCGGCTCCCAATATCGTTGCCAGACTCGGAGATTAAGAAGGTTCTTGAATCTTTTTGGTGATGTCAAGGACATTAAAAGAGAAAGATGGCGATTCTCAGATCTCGAAGAAACGGAGACGCTAACGCGAGTGGTGACGCTGGTTCTCAAAGAACACCTCAGTGTGGACAGGGTATCACACATGCTCAACATCTATGGGGTGAACAGACTAGTGGTAATCTCTGGAAGACCTCCTCTCTGCTTACGTTGCAAAGCAATCGGCCAAATTCACAGGCAGTGCCACACACCACGGTGCAGCCAATGCTGGAGAAATTAGGAGTGCGTTGTTACTTACGCCTCGAAGCTGCTAGGAAATACATCACAGACAGCCGATGACAGCGAACTCATGGATGCAGAAGAGATGGAGAAGGGTGACACTTAACCTGAAGACTCCCAGAGGTTAAACAGCAGGGAGGTCGAGCTAAATCGTGATGATCCAGAACCGAGAGCTACTGAACAAATTCAGATAGTGGATAACGGTGCAAGCTCTACGCAGGATTCGCCCCAGAGCCCAGGAAGTGTCGCTCCAACAAACAAGGGCAAGGACACAAGAAAACAACACTTGCCGACACCAAAGACATTGGGAGAAGTGGCTAAGCATGCCAGGCATTGCAGAAAAGTCAAGCTGAGCTCGATTGAGGAGCAAGCGATCTCGGAGCCTGGAGGCATTGAAGAAAATTTACCTGCTCTACAAGAGCCACAGATAAGCCTGGAACTTCAAGAGCAGAGAGGGAAGTCTAAGTTTAGGGAAAAGACGAAGTCCACGTCAACCCGGTCTGACACCAACCCCAAGCAAGACTAGCGAAACCAGTGGCACCACAGACATAAGTCCATTCTGTATCTCTACACATAATGTCCATGGAAATAATTCACCTAAAAAGCAGTATCAACAATTTCGCTTTTTAGAGAACTACAACTGCGATATAGTTGCATTACAAGAAACAAAAGTATCGGGTAACAACGCCTTGTTCTCGGCTAACCGTGCAGTGAACGACACATATGACGTATTTCACTGTCCAGCAATTCATTACTCCACTGGATGCGCTATATTGTTTAAGAATGATCTTCTATATCGAATGCGCAGCGTCCACGAAGATACATACGAAGGAGGAATTATGGTCGCTAACGTGATTATCAATAACCTACCTTGGCGCATAATTGTTGTGTATGCCTACAACAAAGCAGTGCGAAGAGAAAACTTGTTCGATCAAGTGCGAATTCATGATGACACAAGGTTCAACGTAATTTTCCTCGGTGATTTTAACTGCGTACTGCATGACAAGGACATAACACCTGCCAAAAAGATTGTAGATCGCAGCACAGATATTCTAAGAGCGATTGTTTGCGATTGCAATTTGTCAAATTCAGGTACAACACATAGTACGCTAAAATATACGCACTTCCAAGGGTAGTCCCATGCACGGTTATACCGAATTTATACTTCTGGATCAGTCAGAAATAGTCGGAGCGATTATAAAATAAATCCGGCGTTCTTTTCTGACCATTGTATGGTGATGGTAACCGTAGGTCTGAGAAAATGTCCGGTAAAACTAAAGTGTGAATCATGGTCAGTCTGGAAAATGAATGAAAGACTACTTGATAATGAATGATATTAAACAAAACATAACAAAGCTACTAAAAGACCTCGGACGGACAGAGAATGGGTGGTGCCAGAAATGGGAATCTTTCAAACTCCGGGCAAGAGAAATAGCAATCGAAACATCCTCCGTTGTAAAATTTTATGAAAGAACAAAGAAAAGCGCTTGAACAGAGATATTTTGTACCTGTACCATCTGGAGTGCCTACAGCCCCGGGGAATCCAAAAACGACATTAAAAACCTCACAAAACAGCTTGAAGAGCACGACGCGAGACGATAAGCGGGAGCTGCTGTGAGGACGCCGACTCTCCAAGTCACCGAAGCAGAAAAACCAACAAAGCGCTATCTACACGCGGAACGAGAGTACGTAAAAAAAAAAAAAAAAAGTTGATTTCATTTTATGGAAAAATGGGAAACAATTGTCAAAAGACGACTATGTTCAAGATGCGTTTATATCCTATTACGAGGATATGTTTTCGCACATGACGAAACTTACCCAAGAATGGACGAAATAATATCTGGGATGCCGACCCTCCATATTGAGACGGCAAAAAGTTTAAACGATGATTTCAGCGCTTTAGAAATTGAAACAAATATTGTTCACATGAAAAGCCAAAAGGCTCCAGGCCCGGACGGACTACCGGCCAGGTTCTCTAAAAAGTGGAAAAAGGAACTTGCGCCAATTCTTCTTCATGTGTTCAACGAGTGTTACGAAAATGGTTTCCTTACCACCATTGTTCAAAAAGCTCACATGATACTAATCCCGAAGTCAAAAGATCCGGACAAGTTACAACAGGTTGAAGGATAGAGACCAATTAACCTCCTGAACTGCGACTACAAAATCTTCGCCAGACTAATTGCTGGCAGACTACAGAGGGTGATATCGGAAATCGTGGGTGACCACCAAACTTGCTCCATAAAAGGAAAAAAATATTCAAACAAATCTGCACAATTGTACGCTCAATATTAAAACTATGCCAACAAACAAACGAAGTACCCGCTATTTTACAGATCGACCTGGCAAAGGCCTTTGACAGAGTAGAACAGGAATTTATTTTCTCTATCTTGAAGCATATTCAGGTAGGCAACAAAATTGAGAAAGGTGCACAGCTTTGTTATAAAGACATAAGGACACAGATAATTATCAACGGATCTCTTTCAAGACCGATTCAAGTGCAACGCTCAGGACGTCAAGGGTGTCCTCTCTCACCACTACTGTTTGCATTATATTTGGAACCACTTTGTAGAGATATCATAAACAGCAGCAAGGTGCA
The DNA here is from genome assembly GCA_013358835.2 of Ixodes persulcatus. Classification (NCBI taxonomy): domain Eukaryota; kingdom Metazoa; phylum Arthropoda; class Arachnida; order Ixodida; family Ixodidae; genus Ixodes; species Ixodes persulcatus. Next base: position 22,772 of record JABSTQ010004569.1, on the reverse strand, counting down.
AGGGTTTCGACTCCACAGCTGTGAAGTGAAAATTCTAGCTTGCGCGGACGACCTGGTGCTTGTGTGTTCTGATAAGCCTAGCATAGAAGAAGCAATGAAGTGTGCTTCAGACTTCTGTGCGACGACTGGGGCCGCAGTGAACACGAAATAAAGTTCTGGCTCGTGGTGCGGGATGTGGCGAACGACGCCGTCTAGATAAGTGAACATCACATGGTCAACTTAGAAACCAGAGCTTTTGGGTGTTCCCCTGTGTGCTATGGACAACCCCAAGTCAACCTGGGAGAGTGTCGGAACTAAAGTTAAATTGGCTGCTCGCATGTGGAATATGAGGTATCTATCAATCTTCGGCCGAGTTGCTGTGTGTAACATCTTCTTCCTGTCAAAACGTATGTACCTTCTTCAGATAATACACTGTTCGCGGGTGACGGTTAATATGTTCAATAGGATTTTCGTGACATTTATATAGAAGTCGACATATGAACCCATGAGACGATCCAATTTGTTTCGTTCAATCGAAGGTGGGGGTCTTGGATTAGGTCACATTTTTGTGAGGCAATTAATTGCCAGGTGGAAGCTCTTTCGGGAACCGCAACATCCGTTCCTCGAAACTTGTAAGAAAATATTTTTGACAAAATATTTTGATTCAAACGACCAATTACAGGAGACACATGTTATTGCAACATTACGAGGCTTTTATAAAGAAGTGGCTGACACCCTAGCATTTTTGAAGGCGAGATTTGAACCAACCTTCCTGGAGACGTGCTCAGAATGAAGCCTAGCCCAGGTAGCACCGAGTTCTGGGCCAAAATTTGGCTTTTGTCTGGGAGTTTAGGGCATTACAAAGCCCGAAAAAGCCAAAGTAGAGCCAAACCTGACCTTCCTTGGCAAGAGTCTGGGTATTTTGGCCCCAATTCGCCAAACAAGTGCCAAATTTAGGCTTCACTGCCTGGTAATTCGGCTGTCATCAGGCATATTTGGGCCTAAATCGCCTAACAAATGCCAGAGTTAGGCTTACTGCCCGGTAGTTCGGCTCATATTTGGCATTTTTGGGCCAAAATTGCCAAACAAATGGCAAAGTTAGGCTTCACTTGATAGTTCGGCTGCCATCTGGAACCTTTGGGCCAAAATCGCCACAGATGTGCCAGAGTTAGGCTTAGTGGCTTGTAGTTCGGCTGACATCTGGCATCTTAGGGCCAAAATCGCCAAACAAGTGCCAAAGTTAAGCTTCACTTTCCTATAGTTCGGCAGTCATCTGGCACCTTTGGACCAAAATTGCCAAAGATGTGCCAGAGTTAGGCTTACTTCCTTGTAGTTCGGCTGAGATCTGGCATTTTTGGAGCAAAATCGCCAAACAAGGGCCACAGTTAGGCTTCATTTTCTGATAGTTCGGCTCTCATCTGGCATCTTTGGGCCAAAACCAGAGAAAAGCCAAACTTTGGCACGTCCCAAATACCGAAATTAGGCGTTGCTCTGGCAGTTATGGCTGAAGTATGGCACCAACTTTGGCGCTCCTCTGGCGGACCAAAGAAACGAAAAACCTTGGCATGCCCCGAATTCCCAGATTAGGATTTACTATGGCAGTTATGGCTCTAGTATGACACCAACTTTGGCGCTCCTCTGGCGGACCAGAGAAACGCCAAACCTTGGCATGCCCCGAGTTCCCAGATTAGGATTTACTATGGCAGTTATGGCTCAAGTATGGCACCAACTTTGGCACTCCTCTGGCGTACCAGAGAAGAGCCAAACTTTGGCATGCCCTAGGATCGCCCAACTAAGGCTATAGTTAGGCACCGTACTTCGGCACTGATGAGTGCCATGGTGCAAAAACCTAACTGCGCCAAAGTTGGGCCCTTATGTTTGCCAGACCTTTGCCCAAGTTGGGCATTCCTCTGGCGTGCTACCTGGGAGTACAAAGGCTGTTGATAGGGCTGTTCCCCGAGCAGTTATATCGCTTATTCCCTTATGATTCCCCCCTGAATAGTAAAATGGTCTTGTTGAAAAGAGTTAAGCGTATGCCAATACCGCCAAAATGTAAAACATTCTTCTTTTGTTTTTATTCTCGAACTGTACCAGTCAAGGAATGACTTACCTCCCGAGGCATAGAAGTTGCGTGGACAACGAACTGTAGGATGTGCAAGACGACTGAAACATTCACACATGCTTTTGTAATTTGTGTAGATGCCGTATTTTTCTTGGATGTGTTTAAAAGAACGCTAAAGAAAGAATTTGAGGGAGAGGAAAAGATACTACGCTATCTGCATTTTTCGGACCATTTTGATAGTGTGCTTGATACACTGTAGTCTTAGGGCTTTACAGCTTGTCGACAACAAGAAGGGTCGACACTGAAGGGGGTGTGGCCAAGCCTTCATGTGTAAATTTAAAAAAAAAAATATTGCAATCACAGTAGGCCAGAAAATGCTCAGTGTCTGCGAAAATGAGGAGTGAAAAGAAATTTTGCGCACTCTCTGCCGTTCACCTGACATTATATAGGCCAAATATTCTACCGCGAAATCAGCAACCGTTCATTAACAAGCAATAGGAGATAGCTGCCTCTTTCCTATGTTACCCTCTACCTGGTTTCGTTAGTATAACGAAGTGTGCTGTGTATTTATCGTCGAAGGCATGAATATTTCACGCCAAGTGCTCATCATACATAACGTGTATATAGCGATCCATATGTAAATATACATCAACTGTATACATACACATGTAAATAAAAGTTCAATTCAGAAACAAAAAAAGAGTGCCTCGCGTGGCCTAGTCAGGAGCGTGTCTGACTCGTAACCGAAGGGTCGTGGGTTCGAATCCTGCATAAAATTTTTACTTTTTTTTTTTTCCTTTAAGGCAAAGGAATTACTTTATAAAGTGAAATCACTTGAGACATATGGCGACCTTTAATTCGCATTACATGGCATGTTTTATTCACTTTCATTCTAACTTGATGTCAGGTTTCACGTGAGCATTGTGGGTCGTTTGAAATTCCTGCGCCATTGCCTGAAGCTTTGGCGTCATGACCCTATCAACCACTTGGAATTTCCAGTCACGCCACCGACATCGGCTTTTCTGCGACATGAGCTCCTTAACGCTGTCGCGTTAAAATCATCAGTTAGCAACGGTAATGCTCATTTGCGAAAAATTGACCGGCATCTTGTCAAGAACAAACCTCAACAGGCATGCTATGCCAGCTTACCCTGTATAAGAAAATGTTCACTTGGGCAAGCGCTATTTTGGGCCAGATTCTTTCTGTGTGCGAAGGTGCGTATAGATTAGAGTGATCAAATTTGATTACTCCTATTTGCATGATTAGTCGCATGCATCACGGTGCTGAGTTTGAACAATGTTTTGTTATAAAACAATCATTGCGATTGCTGCTAGGTGTTTCTATAAAAAATAAACGGAAAAGGATTGTCCTAAAACTTTCGTGACATTTTCAAAATTGCATTGCCTTTAGCTCAGTTGTGTCGTCCTTATATTTGTATTGTGAAACGTATTTCGTAATTCACATTTTGGGAGATATATGGTTACGAGGTGCCCATTTGATGACTTTATGTTCTGTAATTAATTCCTTAGTTCAAGGACACACTCGCGATATAACTTTTAATACTGTGACACAAAGTTGTACCAATCACGGGTATTTTATGCGACCTACCACACTTCGCGGCAACATTTTTTACCGTGTAAAACGATCAGCTTGAACTTTAGAATTTTATATAAACACAAAGAAAGAAAGGACAGGAAAAAATACGGTATATCTCTAAATTTTAAGCTGATCTATTTACAGGTATGTACCAGCAACTGAGCCCAACTCTTTACTGACGTACTTAAACTTTTTGATTCACGTAAATTATATGTGACTGGTAAACAAAGGGATGCAGAGTCGTATGAACACGACATCATGTACGTTAATGTATATTTTCTTCTACTGTTGCGTAGAAATTAAATAACTGAATTTCATATTTTCGATACTCGAAAACAAAAGTGAATTGCACGGACGATAGAAGAAACTATATAGTTAATCGTTTCACGGTGTAAATATTGTCTATTGCAAGAACAACGCGGAAAATATATTCTCAATTTAGCGTTTCAAACCGGTTCGGATCGGTTCGAACCGGTCTAAACCGTTATTTTTTGCTCCCCGGAACTGAGCCGGAACCCGAACCCAAACCGGAATCGATAAACATTTCGGTTCGACAGTCTGCTAACAACTCTCTGGTATATTTACGCTTTTTTCTTTTTTTGTATTATGAACTAGAACTATGAATAAAATTGGTCTTTTTTTCAATGGGAAGCTACACCCTAAACTAGAATTTAAATTAATGTCAGGCTAGGTAGTCTAGTTCTTTTTGGGGTAAGGTTGAAGACCGAGTACTAATACATCTATCGTTATGTTTTGCTATATTCTCTGCCTCAATGACTTATCTTGTTAGTTGGCTACGGTGTTTGACGAGCACGGCGCAGTTGCTCAGCAGCACTAAGCAGCCACAGTCTCGAGAGTGAATTCCCAATAACCGAAGCCAACAAAAACTTTGTACATTTGGGCATTCAATGTCAAAATAGCTCTGACATATCAGTCCCGGCATTACCGTGTCCATGATATGCTGGAAAGTTTCTGGAGACGCGCATAGTGTGAAAGGCATCACCTTGAACTCGTACAGTCCTTCCGGCATGACGAAGGCTCTGTTCTCTCGGTCCCGGCCGGTGACTTCGATTTGGCAGTAGCCGCTCTTAACGTCCATCGATGAAAAATATCGATAATTACGCAGCCGGTCTTGCGTGTCGTCTATGCGGTGGAGTGAATATACGTCTTTCTTCGTCACCGTGTTCAGCTGCCGGTAGTCCAAGCAGAACCTGAGCGCTCCGTACTGTTTCTTAACCAGTACAACCGAAGAGGCCCACCCTACTGAAAAAAAAGCATATTTCAAATTAAAACGGGTGGCGAACTGGTCGACCCATTTGAATCAAATGGGTGGCAATCTTGTCGACGCGTTCGAATCAAATCGCGATTATGGGATATGGGTAACCGTTTGAAACGGTACCCGTCTGAAACGGTACCCGTCTGAAACGGTGTCTGTTTGAAATAGTACCCGTTTGATGCGGTACCCGTTTTTTTACAGGTGCCCCTTCGACCAGGCACGTGACTACATACTTGAACGCGCCCTTCGGATATTCAGGCAAATTATTCGGTAGCATTAAATGGGCATCGTCTGGAAGGTTGGTTATCTTAAACTTATATAAAACGTCCCGAACTTGATAAACCTATTTATAACATAGAGGACATCCGCAGAAAAAATGTACTCGCAGAGGTAAGCAGGAAAAAAGACACAAAAACATTGTTTTCAAATATCCTAGAAGTTTATTACATACAACATATTCCATAGGCAAGGTCAAACGTGCCATCAATCTGTGAAATGGGAATATGCACTACTGAGCTTTTATACAACTGAAAACAGTGCAAATCAAACAAGAACCGAGGTCATTCTAGGCTATTGTGTTTATTCTCTAGGCAACTGGGCAAATATTTTACTACAAATTTTACCGGCAGACGATGTTACATCGACAAATCATATGATCGACACGCTGTTTCATCGACAGATTATGTTAGAGACAGCTATAATTAGCTTTTTTGTAATAAGCCACCCAAGACTGTCACTCTAAATGGCATGTGCAGGTGGGATAGGTAGGATAATATTTTTGTGTTGAGCCGTCGCAGACTGTCGCCGCAAAACTGCGTGAACGGGTTCACCTGCCAGTGATGCAAGTGCGACGAAATGTCTCTACAGCCTTTAATTTGCGTAACGAGTGTCGATGATATGTGAGTGTCGCCGAAATTTGTCCATGAAACATGTAACCACAAAAAATGTGACTATGAAACGTGTTTCCACGAAATGCCGGGAGAACAAGAAAGGGAGCAATCTACGGCATTTTTCACATCATTTCAGATATCTATTGGGAGGGGACAGCCGGTAGAATCTCGGGGGAAGTATTCTCCTGCCTGCCGGGAGAGTAGAAGCTGCCTAAATTTATAGATCAGGGTTTCCCAGGCTGACCTGGCCTAAAAGCCGCAATACAAAACAGCAAAACTTCCAAGAGCCACGGGCGGGGGGGGGGGGATGCGGATAGGAGAGGGAGCCGCGCACCGCACTTTAACACGCGAAGAGCCGCTTGTGTATCCCGAGCAGCAGCTTCGCCACCCCTGCTATAGGTACTCTGGAAGAGTACACTTCAATGAACGGTCAATTCTTGCCAACAAGTAGGTTGCAGTGCGCTTACCATAATAATAGCGGACTTGAAATGTGCAATCCGAGATATATGTCGACACGGGCACTGCAGGACAACCGCAGAAACACAAAAACAAGAAGGAAGGGCTCCGTCAAGGTTCAGCACGACGCGACGCACACGCTGTCATTTGCCGAACCGAATGAAACCAAAAGAATTCCTGTGACTTCTTTGAAAAATCGCTTGTTGCCGATTAACGCGTACGCACTTTTAGAAAAAAAAGTCAGTATAGTCCTCCTTAAAGGGAGGAACGCTCTTGATACATATGTTCCTTCAGAAAGGGAGAAACTTTCGTCCCTAAAGCAGGGGAGCAAATGTTGCTCCGTCGCCTGCATCTCATTATGCCGGCCACGAATCGAGCAAATCGAGCTCAATAAGGCTTCACGAGAACACTAAGTCTACTGTACGTAGCGAGAGGAGCAGCAAATAAAAACGTAACACGAGCTTTCCGCGAACTGTATTTATTTCCGAAGACGGCTTCCCCCTGCAGGTAAAGAAACTTTTGTTTCGAAATCATGCAGTCACTCAGTTTTCTCATCGTCAGCACAGCGATGTTAAACGGAGACAACCGGCACCCAGTTCGCGCACTTTTTGTCTTACCTTTGCTATTCCTCGAGCCACAGTTCCTTCGTCAACCGTTGCGTCAACAGCACATCACGGAGGAGTGGTGAACCATTCGCCCGCAAAAACAAAAGCCGCTTTCAAAAAAAGCAAATCCGAAGCAGCCTCTTGGCTCATTTCAGCACGGTAACACGAAATTATGGCGTAGCCGCGTAGCGTAAAGGAGGTTAAATCGCTTGCCACTAGATGGCAGGGTCAAGCAGAGTAATCGCAAGTAGCTAGGCTAGGTGGCACTACGTACCGCCCAATTCATGTTTCGCAAAATATATTTCATTTTGTCACGCCACCATTGCGCTTCGGGAACCTCTATATACACAAATATAGACATATTACGCATACTACAACCATCAGCTGAACATACAATGATCACATACACATACATCGCACATACAAACATCAATACAACAGCCAACAACAGCACACTAACCCGATCACTACTCCCGAGCTCTGCGTTTCAGTCTTTTATACTGGTTGTTTTGAACGTACGGAATTTCTCGGTGACTCCCTAAGCAATAAAAAATATTCCCCGCATGATGATATTTTTCCAGCAACGTCATACATCTGACAGTATTTGTAATGGCTCAGGGGATGAATTTCTTATTAAAAAGAAAACGCTTGATCATGCCATAATTATTAGAAAGCCAATAAACCGAGCCGCTCCAATGCGGTTCCAAGCCATGAGTTTGTTTCCCCGCATGGCACTTCGTAGCCAGTATTTCTATTGTAGTGTTTGTTTTTCTATTTGTGCTGTTCGCGCACTGCTGCAATCGCCGTCTTGAATTAATCTCTGTAGAGCGGATATTCACTCAGCTGGAAGTGAAGCTTCCCGGGCAGAGAAATCGCTTTTCGATCAACTTGAATGCAGTCAAAGCCGTGACTTGCGGCAGGTGTTAAGTGTACGGAGTTACGCCGTGGCGAGCTCGAAATCTTCTTGTGCTCATCCCAGCGCGCCACTTGGAGGGCAGTTTCTCCAGGAACCGAAGTATATTTAAACAGAAAAATAAAGGATAGCTTTTTTTTTTCGATTTTACCTGCATTTCTTAATTCTAAAATTCCTGTAAATAACTGTAAATATACGTTCTTTCCGTCATAATTGCGAACTGTTCAGTCTTTTCCCCAGAGCGCTAATCGCTCTCGGGGACCGACAGTCCCATTGGCCACTGTACGATAGGAGCTTCCCGTTCAGACACAATCGACTGCACCTAATTCCTCAAGTGGTCCTAAACTCTTTAATGTAAAGCGGAATGTCAACCTGCGACACCCCGCCCCCTCCGATCACGGCCCGACCAGCACCATCAATGCCCGACAGTTTACGTCATCTCATCTTGCTGTTACACCACTGATACGCGAGCACACGGTCACATCGGCGATAATTCCAGTCTTCTGTTCACTACGCACAACACTGCCATCACGATGTTGCTCCTATGTTGCTGACACGCAGAAATACAGAACCACGTTGAACGCCGGTTGGCACTCGGCACGGGAAAACAGAACCGAACTCAGCACGGAAGGCACCCAGACAGCCGGCAACAAAACCTGCCTGTCTTGGACGCAGTTCCTGCGATTTCCATAACGTCGGAAACGTCGGACACATATCCGCGTGGGTCCCGCAATCCGGAGACGGTCCATCTTCCCCAGTAGTACGTAGCGCTGCTGGCACTGCTGCGAAACTTCGCTGTTTCTAGCGGCTTCGTTTGCTCATTTGATAAAATTAGTGGTAAAAACGTCAATGCAACCGAAATGTTCTGCACGTTTGGACTAGAAGACGGAATTACAGGCGGCCTTTGCTGCCGCTGAGGCTCAATCAACTCAAAACCATTTATTTAACAACGTGTGCGACGTGCTCGAAAAACGAAACCGAAAGAAGATGAGTCGGGAGGGCGAAAGCTTTCTCCCGTCTGCCTGGAGAAGGAGGAAAACGTCTCGTTCCTCCCTTCTTCTCGTGTCCGCTTGGGGGCGCGTCAGTAGAAGGGAGGAAAATGCGCCGTTGCTACCTTTTTCCTCCATTTTTTCTTAGAGTGCGGATTTTCGAACACTGATAGCTTTGGTACAACTTGAGCACGTTGTCGAGAGACATTCTAATAAGACCGCAAGGTAAAGCGGCAGATAAAATCAAGAAGGTCGAACGTAGTTTGAAGAGCAACGGTGGCAAGCAGACAAAGAAACAAGCGACTGTCAGCGCGCGCGCTTCCGGATCTCGGAGGCGATGCTTAGCAGCGTGATGCATTACTGGGGCTACAGTCGCGCGGCTGGTGCTCTCCTTCCCTTCGGGTCACGCGACAGTGGTGACCGGAGAGGTGGGAGGGGGGCACGGTCGCGGGACACCGGGACGCCCCCGCACCCTCTTCTCAGGCATTCCAGGCCGAAACACGTGTCGCTCGTGTTTGGAGCCGCAGTGACTCAGAGGTGCAGAGTAGTTCTGAGTGCACCCATGTACAGTCGCCTAATTTTTTAATAATATCACGCGATCGTCGACCGCCCGGACGGGCAGTGCCGTGCCGCGGAGAAATGCGCCGTCACGGGAGAAATTAAGCGCGTGCGCACAAAGCCCTTTCCGGGGAGCGTCGTCTGCTAGGCTATTCCGCTGATCGCACACAGTCCCTGCTCCGTATCAAAGGAGCTCGTTGCGCCGATTGTTATAGTCCGTTTCACTTTGTGTTGTACCGCAGCCGACGCCACGAGCCATCTTGGCCAGTCCATCGCTAAAAGTGTGTCATGTGGCCTTGCTGTTGGGCACAACTGCACGTGGAAGCACGATGTGTGATGACAGGGTGACAGCGCTGGATTGGTTTTGATGGCCCGTAGCACTGGCTGCGGTATATAGTTTAATGCAGTGTTGCATTCAGCTTGTCGCGTCATCGAATTTTTCTTTTTTTGGTGCTCACAAAGTAAACGCAAACAAAAAGTAAAAGAATAAAAAAAACTAAATTAAACGAGATGACGCGCGGTTTCTTTCACGCCTGAGCGGTATCACGCAAGCAAGCCCAGGTAGCACGCCAGAGGAATGCCCAACTTGGGCAAAGGTCTGGCAAACATAAGGGCCCAACTTTGGCGCAGTTAGGTTTTTCCACCATGGCACTCATCAGTGCCAAAGTACGGTGCCTAACTATAGCCTTAGTTGGACGATCCTAGGGCATGCCAAAGTTTGGCTCTTCTCTGGTACGCCAGAGGAGTGCCAAAGTTGGTGCCATAATTGAGCCATAACTGCCATAGTAAATCCTAATCTGGGAATTCGGGGCATGCCAAGGTTTGGCGTTTCTCTGGTCCGCCAGAGGAGCGCCAAAGTTGGTGCCATACTTGAGCCATAACTGCCATAGTAAATCCTAATCTGGGAATTCGGGGCATGCCAAGGTTTGGCGTTTCTCTGGTCCGCCAAGGAGCGCCAAAGTTGGTGCCATACTTCAGCCATAACTGCGAGAGCAACGCCTAATTTTGGTATTTGGGACGTGCCAAAGTTTGGCTTTTCTCTGGTTTTGGCCCAAAGATGCAAGATGAGAGCCGAACTATCGGAAAATGAAGCCTAACTTTGGCACTTGTTTGGCGATTTTGCCCCACAAATGCCAGATCTCAGCCGAACTACAAGGAAGTAAGCCTAACTCTGCCACATCTGTGGCAATTGTGGTCGAAAGGTGCCAGATGACTGCCGAACTATAGGAAAGTGAAGCCTAACTTTGGCACTTGTTTGGCGATTTTGGCCCTAAGATGCCAGATGTCAGCCGAACTACAAGCCACTAAGCCTAACTCTGGCACATCTGTGGCGATTTTGGCCCAAAGGTGCCAGATGACTGCCGAACTATCAAAAAGTGAAGCCTAACTTTGGCATTCATTTGTTTGGCAATTTTGGCCCAATAATGCCAAATATGCCGAACTACCGGGCAGTAAGCCTAAATCTGGCATTTGTTAGGCGATTTAGGCCCAAATATGCCAGATGACAGCCAAACTACCAGGCAGTGAAGCCTAAATTTGGCACTTGTTTGGCGAATTAGGGCAAAAATACCCAGACTCTTGCCAAGGAAGGTCAGGTTTGGCTCTACTTTGGCTTTTTCCTGGCTTTTTAATGCCCTAAACGCCCAGACAAAAGCCAAATTTTGGCCCAGAACTTGTGGCTACCTGGGAGCGCTGTTAAGATCTTTGCTTAAAGGCGGTTAGCTATGCCAGCAGATAAGGAACAGGGGCTGGGTGCGGTCAACAGAATAGCCTAACAGACGACGCTCGCACCGGCGAGAGCTTTGTGCGCAAGCGCCTAATCTCTCCCGTGACGCCGCATTTCTCCGCGGCACAGCGCTGGCCGTCCCGGCGGTCGACGCTCGCGTGATATTATTAAAAAATTGGGCGACTGTACATATTAACTATTGAAAATTGTCTGCTAATTTTGTTCTGTTTGCAACTCAGTACATCTTAATATTGAACTTTCACACACTCTCAACCTTTTTCTGTTTTGTGCATTTATCTTGTTCAATAAGTTGTTTAATATTCTGATAATCAATTCATTCACGCAACAAATAAGCTTGCTTATCTATTTATCTAACATCCATTATTTGAAAATGGGAAAAAAGACTTGATTCTCCGCTTAAATATCGTGAATTATAAAATATGTGCGTGAATCTTGGACTTTAAAATTGAAACAATTCGTCAAAATTGAGCCCACAAATGCAAGAAATGACTGGAGGATGATATGTGAAGTTCCGTTTGGAATATAAAAGCCGCCTCCTGGAATGGGTGACAAGCAAACGATGAAGTTCACAAATACGAGCTCACACCGTACCAGTGTTTTTTTTTTTTTTTTTTTAATTCACATCGCAGCACGACGTGTTTGCAGCCTTGGAAAGCAGCCGAATCGCGCGCATTTGCACACGCTCGAACACTGCATATGGCGCCGGCCAGAATCTCGGCTTGCGCCCGAAAGAAGAAAGCACTCAGCGTGAGCTCGTTGTCTGACTGCTGCAACAGCGCGCGTACTCTCACAATGCTCGATGGTGTTGCAGCCACGTATGCGCCCGCTGCTTTCGCTGTTTCTTGACCAGACTTTTTCTCGTTGCTTGAAAAATGTAATGGTTTACAATTACAAATTACCGAGCCTCAAATGTAATGGATGACCGTTACAAATTACTTTCGATGAAAAGGAATGAATTACTTTACTCTTTGCGTTACAAATTACTTTCACGCTACTTTTTCCCTACGCTTATCCAGAAAACAATAAAACAATTTTGATATTTTTTTCAAAAATGTTCTGCAACACTATTTTTCATTTCTCATACGCCCGGAAGTCCTTGTAAAAATAAAATATTGTATTTAAGAGAAACAGTGTAGGTGCACTCCGTACACCTGTAAGTTGACAAGGCACCGAGAGCTGCAACCGCACCCGCCATCCCGCTAGCTTACGGCCTCCGAAAATGATCCCTGAAATTGTGCAGACAAATATAGCCGTGCGCATGCTTAGTAGCGGCGTCTACCTCTGCTACGAGATTCGGAGCTAAAAAGCGATCTACGAAAGCTCCATTTGACTCGGGTGTTTCGCCTGTTATTCGCAAGAAAAGAAAACTTGGTTATAACTTTACAGAGTATAACCAATGAAAAATACGGGTGTCCCAGCCTACCTTTATATGTTTTCGTAAATTAGAGTTTGTTGTTCTTGCTGATGACGATGTGTGTTTTTTTGGCGAGCAAAGTATCCACTGAAACTCTAGGTTTCTGTGCTCGCTAATGCCCTGAATTTTGAACATCTCATTAAGAGGTGGCCAAGGAGACGACGGACACTCCATGACCAAAAACTCGACCAGTCAGAGAAAAGGCTGGCGGTTACGGGTTATTGATAGTTCATCGGTTCTCACTTTCATAGCAATATTCGTGGAGGCCAGGGGAGAGGAAGGCATAGAGAGCGAGAGAAGCGGGGGCCATCGTTCTCACAAAACAAAAGAGGATCACACCACTTTTACTCGTTCTCTCTCTCTATGGTAGCACTCCCTAGATAGCCTAACCCCCCCCCCCCCCCTCCCTTTATGTTTACGGTTGACTGCAAACTGAGGAGTGGACTCGACCGCCATGATCAGACAAGTAAACCCAAAAAGTATCGTCCGTACCCTCGAAGACGCGCCGGGGGCTTTTCAGCCGTGCCTCAAGAGCGTGCTAGAATAAAGTAGGAAAGTAGAAAATTCAAGCCCCTCGAGCGAGTCTACATCGTCTATTACGCGAGTTGTGAGCCCACGAATCGAGGGGGTACGGACCCGCATTTGATGTCTGTGCAGGTGGCGGGGGACGTCGAAGAAGTTGGAAAGGGTGAAACGGTGTAAAATACAAAAACAAATGAACACGAAGAGAATTCTCCTGCCTCGGAGCAGAACAAAAAACACGATGAAAGGTGACGGAGAGCCTACTTGGAGTCGTCTTACTCGATCTTTGTCCTTCGTATATTTGTACATGCCTTGCCCGTTTTTCTAGTGGTTCTAGTGAGCCGTCATACAAAAAATCGTGTTCTCTTTTCGGCTATGCTCCCCTTCCTGAAGTGTTCTATTTTGTTAAACTTGCTCTCTTTATGCTGTTAAATGTTCTGCTCGTATTGCTCCAGTTACTCTATTATGCTCATATTTAAAAAAAAAAAACGAATAATTAAAGTAATCTGTTACCAATATTCTGTAACAAAATACATTACAAATTACTTCCGAAAAAAGTAACATGGCAATTACAAACTTACTTAAAAAAGTAGCGCATTCAAGTTATCCGTTACTTGTAACGAATTACGTCCCAAGTCTGGCCTTGACTTGAGGTGAAACGGAGTCTAGAAGCCTACTCTTTCATGAAGTCGCGTCTTCTGTGAGAAAAATTGGCGCTGAATAAGTAAATTGAGGCCACAAACAACAACCAGAGTTTTAAAAGTTCGGTCAAAAATATCGGCTCACGAACGCCAAACACGTGGCACGCGTGTACGTATAAAAATAGTTTATTTCAGCTGCAGTATAAGGAAACATCAGCGCAGTTAAAATATAAATCTAATTACTTACTTTACGAGGAGGATTTGAAATCGTTGAACCGGTTCTCCCGGCAATTCGGAAACATAGGCTAGCACGGCTGAAGCAGGCGTGCCCATATTGCCGATCTGTACGTTCAATATCAAACGGGCTCCAGAGAGCCTTTTGATTAAACCACTGCACTTTACCGGTCAGCCGTTTGTGTGAAATGGTATTCATTTGAAAAAAAAAAAAAAAAACGTGGGACAAATTTGCCCAAAGAAGTGACCCATTTACCGAGACGAGTGACCGGTTTGCCCCCAACGAGTGATCTATTTGCCAAAATGGTTGACTGTTATGGCTTATACGGGTGACCCTTCTGAGCCATACGGCCAACTTTTTTGACAAACGGACGACCGGTATGGCTAAACGGTTACCAGCATGAGCTTGTTTACTTTCATACAACACCAAAAGGTTTTTTTTTTTTTTTTTTTTTTTTTGTAGGGCACGGACTGCTTGAAGGCTGGATTATGTCATCCTTCAGCATTGCTTGCACTTGCTTCTGGATGACCTCCCTTTCATTTAGGAAGGGTTTGTACGGCGATCGATGCACAGGGAGCGCGTTGTCCCCGGTAACAATTCTGTGCTTCGCAACGGCGGTTTGGCGTGTCTTCGACGACGTCGCAAAGCAGTTGCTATATTCGGTGAGGAGGTTAATCAGCTACCGTCGTTTTGGGCCTGGAAGCTTCTAGCCAATCCCAAGTAGTAAAAAATGTACCCACAATGTTACTAAAACGTTGTCAGCTGAAGTTGAAAAAACGCTTGCAAACGTCAAAAACATCTACCATCCAGTAACGTTACATTGCATTGCAACATTGCAGCAGCAAAAGTTACCTGGGTATTGCGTGAAGAATGTTGCATGAACATTATGGGACAACATCGCCAAATGTTGCTAATGTCCAAGAAATTCTACTATAACATTATAATGATACGGTTCAATAATGTTGCTCAGGATTCAGTTACACCAGGTACCCTATGTTTGACTTCAATGTCAATGCTTTTCACAACGGCATGAAAGTGATGCACCAGCCTCTGATACCTCCGATTCGTTAAAGGCACAACTGACATAATTTCCTTTCAATAATGATGGCGAACTCGACGAACGTTGCTTGAAGCCAATAAGTCGCTTATATGTCGTTTAAACAAACCCAATGACATTGAAGTCCAACATAGGGCCCCATGTAAAGTGTTTAGAAAATGGCAATGTACAGAGCGCGACACTGTTAGCGCGAACAAGCGATCGCCGGTTTTTCCAGTTTTTCTTTTTGAAACCAAGGAATGTCATCCAAGTTATTATTCCAACGGAAAGAGCTCATTTGGTTTTATAATGTAAGCGATAAAATGTCGTGCTCGCCAATACTATTTAGAAGCAAAATGCGAAAATGCGCCGATGTCGTGTTGGCGCTAACAGTGTCGCGATGTGTACAATGCTGTCGAATGGTACACATACTTATTACTGAAAAAGTAGATAAACAGTAGATTATTGATTATGCTGGTTAAGAACATGAAGTACATTTGCTATGAAATATTGTCGCGAATGACAAAGGAGGAGTTAATTGGAGAAACTAAACGTTTAATGGGGCGAACTTGTGCCCAACATGAAATAGAAGAACGTTAGCATTGCAGGCATCGATGTCGGCGAAACGGCACCCAGATGGCACCGAGTTCTGGGCCGAAACTTGGCTTTTGTCTGGGAGTTTAGGGCATTGAAAAGCCCGAAGAAGCCAAAGTAGAGCCAAAGCTGACCTGCCTTGGCAACAGTCTGGGTATTTTGGCCCTAATTCGCCAATTAAGTGCCAAACTTAGGCTTCACTGCCTGGTAGTTCGGCTATCATCTGGCATCTTTGGGCCTAAATCGCCTAACAAATGCCAGAGTTAGGCTGACTGCCCGGTAGTTCGGCAGATATTTGGCATTTTTGGGCCAAAATCGCCAAACTAATGCCAAAGTTAGGCTTCACTTTTTGATTAGTTCGGCTGTCATCTGGCACCTTCGGGCCAAAATCGCCACAGATGTCCCAGAGTTAGGCTTACTACCTTGTAGTTTGGTTGACATCTGGCATCTTTGGGCCCAAGTCGCCAAACAAGAGCCAAAGTTAGGCTTCCCTTCCAGATAGTTCGGCTGTCATCTGGCAGCTACGGGCCAAAGTTGCCAAACAAGTGCCAGAACTAGGTTTACTGCCTTGGAGTTCGGCTGATGTGGTGTTTGATGTACGCGGGTGGTCTTCATCTTAATGAAATAGAAATCAAGTTTTATTCGGCTGGCCACTTTATCTTATTTTGAGTGTCTCTTGATTTCTCCAGTCCAAAGGTTGCGCCGCTCCCGCATCACACTTGGGGAATTAAAATGAAATCCCGGAACTTGTAGTATTTTAGCGTGTTGGTACTTTTTAAACATATAGAAAGTGGAGACACATAAGAGACGATACAGAGAGGACAATCCTTCAACTTCAACAACATTTACTTTCGGCTTCAAGCGCAAAGCCCGCCCGCTCCGTGGGTGTGCGGGAAGGGGAAATCTTGGGGGAAGGAGAGGAAGCGAAAAATGTGTACGCGATCCCCCTGTCCTGCGGGGCCAGGTACATCGGGCAAACGGGGCGATGCCTCAACGACCGACTCCGAGAACATCAAATGGACGCCGAAAGAGCTGCTTCGGATTCTCAGCACCCGATCGTCATTCACGGGAGAAAAGGGCTCGGCTGCGATCCTAATTTCGCCGGCACGACAGTCATGGGAGGCCATTGCGAGCGAGTCGGGAGAGAAATAATTGAGGCCTATCGGATGGCGACAAGCCCGCAAAACATAAGCACCCCCTCCATTTCGCTCTCAAGAAAGGAGATTATCTTTCTGAGGCCCACAATGGAAGCCGAACGCTGACAGACTAGGCAAGGCGACAAGGTCACCGGCAGAAGCGGCCTTTCCTTTCATTCCGTTTCATTTCATTCCAGAGAAGTGCTGGCATTCCCCCGTCCCTTATTTCCCTACTGTTGAACAGGTCGGTATACACACTTTCCCCTGTATCTTTGGCTGTACAGCAGGTTTTTTTTTCTGTTTTTTTTTTTTTTTTTTAAGTTGTCCTTGTTTTTTTTTTCTGTTTTTTTACTCTAAAGCGTGGAAAATGCGGTGAGAGCTTAGCTGCGTTGTTGATGCTCCTTCGACCTCGCCTTTTGCAAATCCTCCCCACCTGCTTTTGTGTCTTCGTGTTGCTGTCAGCGAACGCGACAGCCGCTTTAAGCAAATCAAAAGGGTGGAGCGAAACGCGTGACCTCTCTGTGTAGGACGCGTAGGACAAAAACGTTTGGACGAAAATCTTTTCACGTGACTCTCTCTGTCACGCTGATGGGATCTCTGGGGCTGTTGTTTTCGCCGTTTGCCTAGTTATAAAATTGGCGGGCCACGTAGGTCCGGTTTCCGAAATGGGCTCTTCAGTGTTCTGTTGCTTTCGTGCGTTACAGATGCGGCCGTGCTTTTTCGTCGCAAACGGCCGGAATACGTCCGTGCCAATTTTTTGGTAACAGCCATTTTTTTCACCGGAGTTCGTGGAATTCTCGTGATGTGTTTGTTGGACACGCTTCGACAAAAAACGCTCTCCGCCGACGACGAGACGTCAGTTGAATGTGCGCAACGTTCTTTCTCGAGTGTGTTTGTGGGGTGCCTGTGTTGGATTATGCATCTATCAAGGATTACGTGATATCGCTCTTTTATTAGTAAGTACACTGCAAGCATGCTTCTGATAGTAGTCCTGCTATCCTCTCAATCTCCGCGGTTTTTTGTGTGATGAGGTTTGCTTGGCATGAGGACAGTTTTAATTCTATTTTATAATTTGCGTTTCGTTTTACAGAAAAGTGTGACCTTTGTAAATATGTCGAGAATACACTGTATGTAATGATAGTTGTTTAATAAACTTCTGGGAGCGATCGAAAAAATTTTGTTTGTCCGTATATGTTATTTAAATGCTACAAATAATATGCAACGTCGTACACAACACAGACTTGCACGACGTTCGGCCAATACGGAGCAGACGCATCGTAGAGTATTTGCACAATATTGCGCGAACACTTGGCAGGGGCAAAACGGCTGTACGGCAATACCTGCCGGATATCAAACGGTGGTGCAAAACTGGACATTTGAGCGATATTGGAACCGACTTTCGGCCGGTACTGGCACGATACTGCAAAGTATTCCCGTGCTGCTTGGGAACGGAGGTGATGACATCTGACCATCGTGTTTCAGACGCTTGTTTAATTTAATTCTCTTCTGGGGCGCGTGAGGCACGTCCCAAATACCGAAATTAGGCGTTGCTCTGGCAGTTATGGCTGAAATATGGCACCAACTTTGGCGCTCCTCTGGCGGACCAGAGGAACGCCAAACCTTGGCATGCCCCGAATTCCCAGATTAGGATTTACTATGGCAGTTATGGCTCAAGTATGGCACCAACTTTGGCGCTCCTCTGGCGGACCAGAGAAACGTCAAACTTTGGCATGAACCGCATTCCCAGATTAGAATTTACTATGGCAGTTATGGCTCAAGTATGGCACCAACTTTGGCACTCCTCTGGCTTACCAGAGAAGAGCCAAACTTTGGCATGCCCTAGGATCGCCCAACTAAGGCTATAGTTAGGCACCGTACTTTGGCACTGATGAGTGCCATGGTGCAAAAACCTAACTGTGCCAAAGTTGGGCCCTTATGTTTGCCAGACCTTTGCCCAAGTTGGGCATTCTTCTGGCGTGCTACCTGGGCAGGGTCGAGTGCTGGGGCGAAACTGGCTCCGGCTCGTCACGCGGAGCCCCTTATGTACACGCGTGGGCTTCTGCAACAGTCGGTGTAGCACATTCAGTGCCTAGCCCATTGGGACCTGGAATACGCAACAGGGTTCTCGAATTTACTAGATTACGAGAGTTACAGAGATTATAAAATTGGACACGTCAGCGCGCAGCCTGTGAAGATGAATAATCCCTTCATTTGCCACATGCAGGTCATCCTGCATATCGCGGCGCACTCGGAAATCTACGCGGAAACACCAAGCAAAGCTTCGACAGACTATCACCAAGGATCGCTGTGTCGCCTCCCGATCGTCATGCAAGAACCAAACAAGAACGCAGCGCCGTCTACAGGAGCCAGCAGACATATAAAGGAGCCGTCGACCGAGCGGCATTTCAGTGTGCGCTTCAGCGTGCAGTGTGTGAAGATGGCAAATCCCTTCATTTACCACATGCAGGTTAGTTGTTGCTATTCTGCCAAAAGATCGAATAATGTATGCCTTCTTCAGCTGACGTGCCCAAGCTGTATTTTGAAATGTGCTCTTAAACTTCTTGGTTTCTGATGAAACTCAAACGTGTACTAATTATGCTTTGTAGTGACGTCGACTCCAACCCCGGTCCAACCCAACTAGAAGAAGAGATAACTGGAATTCTTAGTAGTCAAACAACGATGCGTCAGGAGGCCATGGGCAGCTTGACGGAGATTAAGAATGCGCAGAAGAAACTAGAGAGATCAATTCAGGGCATTGAGAGCAGGCTACAGTCTCATGAAAATCGAATCCATAACTTAGAGACAACTGGACAGGCTGCCCATGACTTCCAGGCTAACTTCCAGTCTAACATGACCTCGGTACGCAAATCTATTGCAGCTGTAGAAAGAAGAACTATAGATCTCAAGGACAGAAGTAGACGTAGCAACTTAATCATATACGGGGTTCCAGAGACAGCGGACGAATCAAACGGTTCACTGTACCCAGCATTGGTGACAAATATATTTGAGCAAATACTTAACGTCAAACGTAAATCTATTGAAAGGCTGCTCCGATTAGGAAGACGAGGTTCGGACTGCCCGCGACCCGTGATAATAAAACTTCATAAACTCTACGAAAAGATGAATATCCTGAAGAACTGCTTTAGACTAAAAGGGAGTAACTTCTCGATTCGTGATGATTACTCGAAGGAAACTAGACAGATAAGAAAGTTATTGTTGGAGAGTAGTTCCAACAATAGACCGGACGGAGTTAAGGTATCTCTGGTACATAACAAACGGAGAATCAAAAAATAATTATTTGCGTGGGATTCGACAAAAATACCACGGTGAAGCTTTCTTCCTGTACAAGAGAACGCGATTCCCAAACATGACAAACATACCACAACGAAGAACTAGCTGCATCAATGTTAACACTCAAAGTATTGTGAACAAGATCGCACTCCTTGAAAGCCTAATAGTAACGTACTCACCGCATATAATCGTAATAAGAAAATCGTTCCTCCGTCCAGAGATTGGCGATCATGAAATTTGTTCACCAAGATACCGGATTTTACGCGAAGACAGAGAAGGTCGAGGTGGGGGTGTCGCTATTGCATAGTACGAATCGCTTGTACTGAGCAGATTAGAAGATATCGAGAGAATAGAATGTGTCTGGCATCGGTGGCCCTTAGAAAAAATAACGTTGTCATCGGTGCGGTTTACCACCCCCCTCAAACGGGTCTCGATTATTTTTGAAGCTAAATGAGTACCTCTGTCACCATTGTCTAATTGATCGTAACCTCGTAGTCGCGGGAGACTTCAACGTCTCCGAAATCAACTGCACAAGCCCGGTCCCAATTTTTCTTGCGCCTTCAGCAGAACCATTGGTTGACATAGCAGTTTTCCATAACCTTACGCAATTGGCAAAAGACCCGACACGAGAAAGTGGCGAGTCAGCATCAACGCAGGATTTGGTTTTTATCAGTGATAGGCTTGGAAGTCATGCTACGCACACTACGTTGCTCCCAGGCATAACTGACCACAATGAAGTTTTGTTCACGATAATTGTCGAACTCTGTCTCCACAAACCACGCAAACAACTCGGGTGCTTAATTTTCTGCAGGCTGATGACGAAGGGTGTTCTTGACGGGTTAGATCTTCATTTTTCTGAGTTCGAAACACTGAGCGAGCTAGACTCTAATAGCGTGAACGAACTGCGGGCATTCTTTAAATCAATTGTTCATGAAAGTATTAGGCAATGTGTTACCACCTGAAACGAGATTGTAAATAAGAAGAACCCTTGGATTACAAGGAAAATACTTCAACTACAAAGGAAGGCTTAAGGATTACAAAAGCACCTGTAAGCGGGCATCGTCCTCTCCGGCCATTGGGAGACTAAATTAATTACGCGTAGACCTGACTAGCCATATACAACAAGCGAAAGATAGATATCACAGCAAAACCTTGGTGTTATTTTTGCGTTCTTCACCATTTAAGTTCTGGAGATACCTTTCGTCGTCAAAAGAGGCAGAATGTGTTTCTAGTCTGTCAGTGAATGGAGGCATTATCAGCGACCCGTCCGCCTTGGTTGCAGCTTCAACCGATATTTTAAATCAGTATTCACGGTCGTTAACAATAATAACACCGAAATTAGTGAGCCCCAAACTTCTACTCCTTCCCTAACCAACCTGTTCATAACAGAATCGGGTGCTCTGTCTCTGCTACTCAATTTGTATACCGAAAAATCGCCTGGCATTGACGACATTCTAAATGCTTTCTTGCAGAGGTACGCACAATGGTGTGCTAAGTATTTCTATATAAAATATGAGAAGTCTATCTCGACGTGTAAAGTATCCCGGGAGTGGAGACGTCCCAAATTTACCCCAGTATTATTATCGGGAGAAAGTCAACTTGTAACAAATTACAGACCAATATCGCTCTTGTGTGTGTCTGGAAAAATCCTGGAACACGTTATTTTCAAACACATTGCATATTTTCTTTAAAGCAACAAATTAATGAGCAATTGACAGCGCGGGTTCATACCGGGTTTCTCGACAAGTACACAGTTACTAGAAACAGTCCATTGCATTACAGAAGTACTCAAAAGGCGAGGCCAAGTCGACGCAACATTCTTGGACCTCGCAAAGGCGTTTGGCCGGGTCTCACGCTCCAAACTACTCTTAAAACTGAGGATGCTTTTAAAAAACGACATGCTATGTGATTGAATCCAAGATTATCTTTCGTTAAGACAAAAGTCAGTGCGCATAGGTGAAACCCAGTCAAGTCCTGTCTTGGTCGACTCAGGGGTGCCCTAGGGATCCGTCCTCGGGCCACTTTTCTTTTTAGTTTCTATTAACGACATTTTTCTTAATATTCCGGTACAGATTTAGCTCCTTGCGGACGACTGCGTACTATTCCACGAAATACGTAGCGCCGAAAACCAAATGCTATTAACCACAACCCTGGCGAGAATTTCTAAATGGTCTGAAAATTGGCAAGTGTCACTGAACCTTGAAAAGACGGTAACTATGACGTTCATTAAAAAAACAACATCTATATAACCTATACGTTTTACAGGACACCCAACCTAATAAGGTAGATTAATTTAAATACTTGGGAATTATGCTTACAAGCGACATGAGGTGGAACCACCACATCGACTGTATTACCAAGAAAGCATTTAGGAAACTGGGATACTTAAGGCGATTTTTTAGAGACTGTCCATCTTCAGAACTAAGACCTCTCAAAGCTTAAAACGTACGTACGGCCCATCCTCGAGTACGCGGAAATAGTGTGGGACCCTTACACTCCAACAGCGAAAGATAAACTGGAGCGTATTCACCAAAAGGCAACAGGATTTGTATATAGTTCGTGTAGCTGGTCGGTATCGTCAACCGCCTTAAAGGGCAACTCCGGTTCATACTTTTGATTTTGGGATTATGACAGTTTTTAGTGCAGTCAGCGTCCCTGAATTGCAAGGTGTAATTTTTTTGTAATAAGGTGGAGAACTGGGCCAGTTGGTTGACGTTATACATGATGGGGAAAACAGCTCAGGTAACACGGACTACGAAGAGGAACAAACACGACAGGACAATGCTGTACTCGCAACTGAAGAATTTTAATAAAGAAAATAAAGACAGAAAA